>LBNU01034531.1:0-47353 GCA_014162995.1 Artemisia annua
ATAATAAATATATAAAATACATTTATTATTATTCCTTAATACTCATTTGTATCGTGTGCAATCCCGAGGTCTCGCGTTCGATTCTAGACATTTACACGTTAAATATTTAACTATAATTTAACATAGCAATGGGATTTTATAGCGGCAGATAGTTTTAGTGATATAAATAGTTTATGGTTATAAATGAAAATTAGTGTAAAAGTTTGAGGATTTGGGTATTAAACATAATGTTTTGAAACCCGGCCTGTTGAACCGTTCCGGTCGAAAAACGGGTTTATTTAAACCGGGTCATCCCAACGAGTTGAGTCGAAAAACGGGTCAAATTAAACCGGGTCAACCTGCTGGGTTTAAAGCATCCCGGGTCAATCCGGTTTTCAATGTGTATTAATAGTTTCCTTTTGAAACATATGTTTTCAATATATATATATATATATATATATATATATATATATATATATATATATATATATATATATATATATATATATATATATATATATATATATATATATATATATATATATATATATATATATATATATATATATTTTACTTTCAACATTTTCATTTTAGTTTTTTCAACATCTCAACTTTTCACTTTAACCATTTTTGTTTTATAGATAGTATAGAAGATCGCTATAGCTTTTAACCACTAAAATAGAATATTACTTACTAAAATATCTTTTTATTACATAAAATAAAATAGTGGACAACTTTTTTGAGACATTCTAAAAAAATACGGATTATAATTTTGAAACGGAGGAAGTAAAAGCTTTAGAAGAGAACCCACTAGCATGAGTACACCGTTCATTTCTTATTTGGCGTGCCTCATGTCGTGAGGTTGAAGTTGCCAGCAATGGTGGCGCGTGAGTTTGGTATCTCACGAAGCAGCAAGCTCCTTGTTAGGAGCAGCTAAGACTTTATATTTTATGTTTCGCATTTTTTTTTTATATTTTTGCCCACTTTATTAACATGATAAGACGGTTGTTTATAGTTTTTTACTTCGTATTTTTGTGTTTTGCAATTTTTGATTTGTCAAATTTTATATTTTTCGTTATGCATTTTTTGTTTTGCAGTTTTATAATATAAACAAAATTATAAAAAAAAATAATAAAAGATAAATAAAGAGGTGTAACAATATTTTTGAGGTGTAGAAATAGCGAAAGCCATTTTAAAAAGTTGAGTTTGATTGATTAGACTAGAGGCATTCCCAAATTTTGTGGTTTGGGCTCACACGTGTGGGGTTTTAAGTTATTGGCCCATTATGAAGGTGGAGTTGACTGACTATAATATATGAGTAGTCAAGGTTTATGACTAGGCTGTAGGAACGAGTTTAATTGAATAACGGTGAATTTGAGTTGGATCAAAATAATGGACTAGTAGAATTAAATTCAAAAAACCTTCTTTGTTTTGTTCTAGTTATTTCTTTAGTTTATACATACTATTAAATGATAAATAAGGCCCAAGCCCGGTATGTGAGATTGGGTCCATTAAGGTTTCATTATTTATTGCCTTTATATATATCGTATCAATAAAACGTATCACCCACGGGGAATTATGTAGTCTAACACATACATGCAAACACACATTCTTATACATTCGATCTATAGATCAGTTTTTATAGAAACTCACAAGCTCAAAAAAAAAAAAAAAAAAAAAAAAAAAAAAAATGGTGCACATGCAACTTTTGTAACAATTTTCGGTTCACTTTTTATCCAAAACAAAAAAAAGTTGAATGAATCGTACCCTCGTGTCGGCCTCGTTTCTACTAATAACAACAACAACAAGTGTATTATCATTCATAAGGATAAATACGTATGAGATTTTGCATATAATTGTGAACCATGTTTTATCATTCATAAGGATAAATACGTATGAGATTTTGATAGCCCAAGCAAAGAAAGACAGTGTGGAAATGAAAAAAAATGGACAGTGGTGTTTATGTATTTATGTATCTATTTGTCTATTAGTAGTATAAAATGATATTTTTACTTGACTTGATTGGTTGAGGAGGCCATTTGGTGTTGGGATTTAACTATTTAAGTAAGTTTTTTTTTTTTTTTTTTTAGGCAAAAGTGAAATTGATATTGAAGTAAGGCCATAAAATGATCCGCTGTGTACATTGAGAAGTTTGCAAAAAGCAAACTAATTGAAAATATAAAACTAACTATTTAATTTGGAGGGAAAAAAAAAAAGGAAGGTTGTAATCTGTTTTTATTGGCCTATTTTGAAGGTGCATTTAATAGTGGTTGACTATAACTCTATAAAACATTAATCAAACTTTATTGCTCAATTGCGAATTATGTTCTCTACCTTAACATACTAAGATTATGGTGTAAACGTGTGTATGAATTTGACTAGACTTTAGGAGCGGGTTGAATTAGATAAAAGTGAATTTGAGAATTGAATCAACCGAAATGGAATTAAATTGCAAAAACCGTTTTTGTTTTGTTCAAACTTCTAATTATTTCTTATAGTTTTCAAACTCTGCATGCCTGAATGAACCTTCCTTTGTGCTATCATAGTCTCTCAGCATTAGCTCGGTGGATCCCATGCCTGAACCTTCCTAAACAACCAAAACCAGCGAAAACAAAAAAAAAAAATATTATGTTATTGGTACATTGGCTCACTATTGGGTGTACTTTTAGAGCACTAGGTATCGTAGTGCCGTCCCGCTGGTGCCGTGGGGAAAAGTGCTGCCACATCAGCACACTTTCTCATGACACCAGAATTTACCATAACACCAAAAACTCCCTCTCTCCTATAACACCAGTTTCTGGTGCCGTTATGCACCCTTGGACCCCACATATATATCTTATTCTTTTTTTTCATTTATTTAAATAAACTTTAATTAAAATTAAAATTTCATTAAATAAAGAAATACATTAAAAAAATTTAAAAAAAAAAATACTGTTTACTCTAAAAAACCAAACGTTGAACTTGAAACTATGTTTACCCTAAAAAATTCTGTTAACAAGGCCCATTCTTTTTTTTAAAAAAACAAGGCCCAAAGACACTATAATACGTACGTCAACCCTATCTTCTTCATATGTATGTTGCAGCCACCACTTTATATGTATGTCGCAGCCACCACTTTAATAAACGGAATAAAGCACCCATCAAATATCAAGACAACCTTTCTTTGATTCTTGCTCAAACCAAGTCACAGCAATGATCAGAAAAAAAGTGGAGACAAAAAAAAGCCCGTGAAAACGCCACAAATAAACGGGATAACACGAACCCTGGTGACCTTCTCGCGCCGTAGCGTTGCGTTTTCCGGGATAATCTCGGCTGTTCATGATGGCTCAGCACTCGAAAACGCGAGGGACGGTACCCACATGGCGCCGTCGCGTTGCGTTTTGGCGGAAAACGCCTCTCATAACGCAGGGTACCCTCCCCTCTTAACATCCTCGCACCCCTAGCTACTCATGTTTATAGTATCACATAGTTTTTATCAGTATGTTCCATATTTCTGACAAGTTAATACATTTTACTTATTAAATTTATATGTTTTGTTTTCGTACTTTTTGTTTTATAGTTTTTAATATTAAAATAAAAAAAAAAAAAAAAAAAAAAAAAAAAAAAAAAAAAAAAAGTATTACTCGTAAAAAAGAGGTTCATCTGCTACTTTTCTATCATTGTATTACGTTATTACTTATTAAGATACAGTTTTTGTAAAATCTTATAATCCTCTCAATCCTAATCGAACCCAAAACACCATTTCATATAACGAAATTAAATCTGGTGGCTCATTATCGGAATCACGATACGTGTTGCGGTGGTCATCGGAATAAAAGTGGTTGAGAACTTGAGATTCATGGTTCATGAGATTCGCTGGTAATATTGGGAGGAAATTAGGAAATGATAAAGGGTCAATTAAAGGGTCATTATGTCATAAAGAGGGTTCATTTGCTGGTGAAGGGTCGTCTAAGGGTTCATTTTTAGTATACTTGGAGTTTAGTAGTTTACCATCCTAAGCATAGTAATGGACCTCGGGAACAATTACATTTAACGGTCGAATGCAGCAAACTGGAGTAATATTTAGGTGGTCAACAAAATTAATATAAAAACGTCATTAAAGTCAATAAAAGGTGCTTAAAAAATAGTGTTGATTTTCAATCTTCATTTTTCGAAAAAAGATAAGCTATGAAAATGTTAAAAACTAATAACAGCGTGTATAGAAAAAAACTAAATCAAAATACTTTAAAAATACAAAATCTCACTTTTATAAAAGCCATCTTCTATTCCTTAACTATTTTGAAAAATATTATAAATAAAAATGTTTTAGAATTTTTTGATTTTTCATGAAATTCTTCTCTAAAAACGGCTTTTACTTTTCTAAATATAAACGTAACTTAAAATTTTATTGGTAATTATTTCATTATTTGTGTAACATTTATCTGAAATAAATATAGGATGCTACTACAACTACAACAATCACAATACCTTATTATGTCGGAGCGAGAAAAATAACAAATTAGGAAGTTGCTAAATAACATTGACGTACACTTGCATGATAACGCTAACTGAATTAATTTAGTAAATGTGATTAACCGACGTTACTTTAATACTATGTTGGTACCGAACACGAACATTAGAATGTGAAGATCAAAAATAGCAATGTAAGACTCGGACATGCATGAAACGCAAAATCGCCCAATAGAAAGTATGGAATTTGTTAAAAATAGACCACGCCCTAAGAGATAATCCATGTTAAAACGACATCCAACCTTTTAAATACCATTGGCTAAACAAACACCTAAAAAAGATAAAATGACTAACAAAAACCACAAGGTGACCTTTACATGTGAAACTCCATATGAAAACAATCACCATCTAACAGTCTAACTTTAAAATAACCTTTACGAACCTTTACACGATCTCGACTAGAAATCACCTACAACCACCTTAACCAGAAAAAGCTTCAACATGACATCAGGCCGCCCATGTGAATCACGTAGATGGTCACAAATTTTTACCATTTTAACTTAAATAAGATCTTTGACAAAATTGAAGGTTTTCTCATATACTGATAATTCATTGGCTTTGATGACCAAGTTTAAACAATTAATCACTTAGAGGTGGTCTAGTAACAAAAATCTTGTGACTATCACACTAAAATTTGTAAAGTCTCAAGTTCAGTTTTTGCTAAGCGCAAACAATTTTTAAGTGGTCAGACTAACTTCTTGAAAAATACTTTTACTTGCTTTGAGTTTGTGTACCAGTAGGTTCAAACCCGTAAATCAGTCTGCAACCTAGAAAACATAATTAAAAAAAATGTTTATAGGTCTTTATAAACCCTAATTACATAAAAGTTGAGTCTTGAAAGTTGAGTATTGAAAGTCAAATGTGAGAGAAAATTAATGTAATTAATACTCTTATTAAAACACCCCATTACATAAAAGTACAATGATTTATTCACATTGTACAACCAATTAAAAACATATTTACCAAATTAAATACAACCAATTAAAACACAAACCGGGTTGACCCGGGACGCTTCAAACCCGGCGGGTTGACCCGGTTTAATTTGACCCGTTTTCGACCCAACCTAGCAAGTTGACCCGGTTTAAATCGACCCATTTTTCGACCGGAACGGTTCAACCGGTTGAACTACCCGGGTCGAACCGGGTTTCAAAACATTATCCATTACTTAAAAGTACAATGATTTATTACATTGTACAACCAATTAAAAACATATCTACCAAATTAAATACAACCAATTAAAACATAAACCGGGTTGACCCGGGACGCTTCAAACCCGGCGGATTGACCCGGTTTAATTTGACCCGTTTTTGACCCAACCTAGCAAGTTGACCCGGTTTAAATCGACCCATTTTTCGACCGGAGCGGTTCAACCGGTTGAACTACCCGGGTCGAATTGGGTTTCAAAATATTATCCATTACTTAAAAATACAATGATTTATTCACATTGTACAACCAATTAAAAATATATCTACCAAATTAAATACAACCAATTAAAACACAAACCGGGTTGACCCGGGACGCTTCAAACCCGGCGGATTGACCCGGTTTAATTTGACCCGTTTTCGACCCAACCTAGCAAGTTGACCCGGTTTAAATCGACCCATTTTTCGACCGGGTCGAACCGGGTTTCAAAACATTATTCATTACTTAAAAGTACAATGATTTATTCATATTGTACAACCAATTAAAAACATATCTACCAAATTAAATACAACCAATTAATACACAAACCGGGTTGACCCGGGACGCTTCAAACCCGGCGGATTGACCCGGTTTAATTTTACCCGTTTTTGATCCAACCTAGCAAGTTGACCCGGTTTAAATCGACCCATTTTTCGACCGGAACGGTTCAACCGGTTGAACCACCCGGGTCGAACCGGGTTTCAAAACATTATTTTTCGTTTATAACCTATAAACTTTTTTTATCAATAAACTATTTGTCGCTATAAAATCTCGTTGCTATGCACGTGTACTCGTTTAGTAAAATTATATATACAGTTACTCAACCCCTAATCCCAGTCTTCTAATAATCTAATCCACAACCTACCCTTTTCCAAGAAAGTGAATGAACATCATATAATATTTTATTCCTAAAAAGTTAAGAATCTATAATTTTATTGAATACATAATTAATAGCAGCCATAGAAATTAGTGAGTATGCATGTATTAGTGATTTAGTGGAATAAAATAAAGAGCATAAAAACCAATGATGTGTCACAAAGATACACGCGTCAAGATATAAAATAAAAGTGGGGGGTACGTATGAGAAGTTGAATGACTCAAGCCACATTCGAAAAAGACAACTAGTAAGATAGACATAAATTCACACACACCAAAAACACACACTCTTCAACTGTTATCTTTCAAACCAGTTTCTTCCTTAAAACTAAGTTCAGTTTCAAGATTCAGTTCCCATAATTCTTTATTGGTAATCACTTAAAGCACCCTTTTAGTATTAGTTAAATGTTTTAGTTATGTGTACTTTGATGTTTTAATATATATGTTCTTAATTATCTATGCATGTTGAGTATAGTAATTTGGTTTTTTGGTTTTTGTTATTTTATTTATAAGGGTTGTTTTTTATTTGCATGTTGCTCTTGATTAGTGATTTTGGTTATAATTTGGAAGTTTTTATAGTTTTTTGTTTTGTTTAGTTGTAATTATGTTTTGGAATTATGGTTAGTTGTTTTATAAGGAATTCCATTCCATAATCTTGTTAATTTGATTTAGATAAGTTTTTGTGTTGCTTTTGATAAAGTTTATTGTCTTGAGATAATTTTTAGATGCATGTTGTGTTCATAATTTAGTTTGAAATTCGGGTTCTAATTGTTGATGGTTTTGATTAAATTTTAGGAAGGTGGTATGATTAAATAGATAAGTGTACTAATTGTGATATAATTTGGGTGCATGGGATTTTATTTGTCATGTATTTGTATTCGAATTCGAATTCGGATTCAAATTGTTGATTGTGAAATTTGAGGAAGTTTTTTGGAGTGGTAGTTCCGAGATGAACGATTTTCGTATTACGATTTGTGAAATTTGGAGTAGTTGTTATTTTATAATGTTTGTTCATTTGTATTACGATTTACGTTCTTAAGTGATAAAATGAGAGATGAATCTAATAAGAGTATTAGATAAATGCTTCTTTTAACATAGTTGAAAGTCGTAAACATTATAAGTGCAGTTGTTAGTAATATGTATGTCTTAGCTGCATTTTATATACTAATTGTTGCTTTAAAGTTTTAAGTCTAAAGTTTATACCGTATTTAGTGATTGGAAGATTGTTGTTTATCAGGTTGTGGAGGAACTTGAAGTTCGTTTTTTTAATTTATGCATGTTTTGTTTATATGCATTCTTTGAATTTGTATGTGATAATGTGATAGAGGGCAAATGGTTGGGAAATTGACCATATCATTGATCTCTGCAGGTACACCTTGCTGACATATTTTAGCAATTCCATGGCTACAACTGCCATGCGGCGGGCAAATTCAGGTGATTCGACTTCACAAGAACAATCATTAGACAAGGACTCGCAGTCTGATGATGTTTTAAGTGAGGAAGAAGATGATGTTAGCAAAGAAACACATAACGTGGCGTATATTGGTTCAGGTGCTTTCCAAATTGATATGCTTATCTTTATTACATTAGTGTGTTAAAATACATGAATTACGTTCGAGTTTTTGCATGACCTTATTCTTTATCTGTAGTTTGCTCATGTGTCTTAACCTATCTTTGACCTTATCTCGGTTACAGTACTTATTTTAAACCAACCTTTGAAGTTAAGTATCATACTGTATTTTACAAAAGAAAAGCCCTTCCCTAAACTTTACGGACTTGTGCATCAATTCAAGATGAATATTTTAACTTTACTTTGCTTTGTCTTTATTGGTAGTATCACTGATAATGAGTTTCATTGCTTGAGATCAGATGGCTATGGACAAGGACAGCAGAATTTCCAGAATGGAGCAACAAACATACTTCCCAGAAATGAAGAAACCATTGCACAGGCACCACAAACTGAACTTGTTGTAAGCTTCTGCAAGTTTGATCTTTCCAATAATTGAAAATGGGCGGGTTGGTTTATGGGTAATGGTCAAATGGAGTTGGTTTAACCCGAAAATACTAATATTTTTTTAAATAGGCGTCATTTCAAGTATGACTATGAAACTATTTATGAGGTATGTATCAAAAATACAATTTGGGTGAGACACAACCCTTTTCTGCTAATATCTTCTATATCTGACCGACTTACCCCGTTAAAGATAAAACATACCCATTTTAACCTTTGATAAGTAAATGGGTCAAAAATACGTTTAATCTTTCGTGGGTATTGTAGCATGTTCAGAGTCAACAGCTTGACGTCAAGGGTTGCATGTCTCATTTATGTTGGTTGTTCCTGAGCTTTATGTTGTTCTCTGCAGGCTTGTGCTCCAAATCCTTATTACGATCCATATTATGGTGGGATGATGGCAGCTTATGGTCAGCATATGGTAATAATTGTTATGTTAAGTTTCTTCACAAGCATTAAATTTATATCAAGTCATCTGAAATTCATAATTAGTATTATTGATTACGTGTCTGCAAAGTAGACGGCGAAAAATAGTTTCTACTCGCTTTTAACACAATTGTATTTTTAATGCGCACGACCTGCTAAATCATACTTTTGTAACTCTTGTAAATCGACATCTTAAAGTTTCAAAAAAATGGGTTCTGGACCGATCTGAATTGGACCAAAATTACGTGTTTTGACCCATTACCAGACACACCCTCTTTTCCACCTCTAAGCTTAAGTATGGTCATCTGATTTATGTTCATGTCATTTGATGCAAGTATGCAAATGTTTTTGCTGACTGACGAATGACGATTGTGTTTATTAGGTTCATCCTCAGTTCCTTGATATGCACCAAGTGAGGATGCCACTGCCTCTTGAAATGGCTCAGGAGCCTGTTTACGTGAATGCCAAACAATATCATGCAATCTTAAGGCGAAGGCAGTCTCGTGCCAAAGCAGAGCTTGAAAAGAAGCTAATAAAGGATAGAAAGGTTAGCATCTATTTAAACTACAATCAACTCTAAATAGCATGGTTTTTTGACAATACTTGTAGGTGATTCTATGTTTTGATGACGATGGTACTTTTTTATATATGTGAACTTGCAGCCTTATCTTCATGAATCCCGACATCAACACGCTATGAGAAGAATGAGGAGTTCTGGTGGTCGTTTTGCAAAGAAAACTGAAGCCGAGAAGAACTCAACATCATCAAGTTCATCAGGTATGAAGCGTGTGAATTCTGAGTCCACCGAGAGTATAAACACCCACCAAGAAGCAAGTGGTGAAATGGTGAATTCTTGCAATGGTCATACGTATGAAGAAACTAGGGGCGGTATGGTCACTTCTTTAGGTCAGCAGTGGTCTACCATGCCATCGAACAATGCTACTCCGCAGAGGGCTGTTGCCATGAAGTGATGTCATAATGATGTCATTTTCGGGTGAGGCCCGGCAAATCATTCTTGGCTGAGGAAGGGAGAGAGGGTACGAAAGGTAAATGGGAGTTTTAGTAGCCATGTTATCTCATTTTCGGATTCTTTTTATCTTAGTTTGTATGTACAAAGTATAACGTTGTTTGTGAGGTTTAGAAAGAATTTGGTTTAGAGTATTCTGGAGGCATTTTAAAAGTAGTTTTTACTAGCGGTTTAACTCATTCCTGATGTCCTTGAACATGTTCAGGTCAGTGAAGATTAGTATTTTTTTATTTTAATTTTTTTATATTTGCTATATTTAAGCATGTTGTTGCAGGGTAAATTGTGTTCTGTGGGTAATGTTTTGAGTTTTCATTGTCATTTTCGGGTGATCCATTAATAGGCAAATGAGTCTAAATCGCCGCTCCTTAATTGTTGTCTACTCAGGTTTAGTAGTAGAGGATTTTTATTCAATGGTTGGTCACGACTCACAAAAATGAAAGAGAGCATGTATGCTAAATTTATGTGATATCTTATCAGTCATGTGCGGTCGTTGTTTCTCCAATACGACAAGAGGCTGGTCTTATATTACGAGACACTATCTGTCTGCTTATTGATGGATATTAAGAGAACTGATTCTGATAGACCTGCATAGATAGTTATGTGTGTGTACCTTATTTCGTAAAAACCTTCTAAAAGTATACAGCAACAAATGAAACACTGGGCTCTATTTTGCATCTCTCTAATTCGAAAAGCTTTAGTTTCGTTGACAATTGGTCTTTGAACTTTTGTTAGCCAAGTTTAGGCACTAGCGCGCATATGAAAGTTCAGTCGGTTGAGAAGCCTGTCAACTCAATGGGGGAGCCGAGAAGCGTGAAAAGTGTACTTTGATGTAAAACTGGTTACGATTTACGAACCCAGAAAGGGAATATAAACGTATGTAGCGTTATCAAAGCATCATGAATCTCCTACCCCGACTGGTCAGAACTGATTTTTTTGCAAAGTGATATCAAAGTGTACTTAAATATCACAAGATTTTACAATTTTGCGTGATAACTGTGTCTAGTTTAGTAGTTTAACAACGAAAATCTATGTTTGCAATGACGATGAATAATCTATATATATGCTTGTCTCTAAGGTCTGTTAGGTCCCTGCATGTTCGTCGCCCCTTTGACCTGTCCATCGGAAGCTGTGCTCAACCAATCAAGGAGTGTGTGTCCTACTATATGACTCCAACTTTTAGCGATAACTAGATCCTTACAGTGGCAAATGTTCTCCGCCTCGGCAAGAGATTCAAACACAAAAGCACCACATATTTTCAGCTAGAAAAAAAGTAGGACCTTTTGGATGATTTATCTATATGATTGGGCTTGAAGTTTAATTTTGTAAATCATTGGCAGATAACTAACAACTAAGCTTATATGGACAAATGAACAGAACTATATGTAGTGATGCTTTAAAAGAATTATTCTATTCATGTATGTATGATCAATTGAAATTTGTACTCACTTATTTGGTTGATTGGTCATTCATATAGCAATAAGACCTTCTGATTAACGAGTTTAATAAAGCATTCTTCTGGCAACTCCGATCACTACAAGGAAAAGATGAACGGGCGATGAAGGTTTTGGCGAGGACACCATGCATGTCTTCGTCAAAATTCACTAAACGACAAAAAAACCCGAAATTTAGTCTTTGACTTTGTAAAAAAGTAAAAGAAAACCAACTAGGATTATATTGCAAGTGTAGATAGTCAGATAGATAGATATGCGCGCTATTTAGCTATGAAAGAAAACCAACAAGCTAGTACGGGATTGTCGAACCAATGCACTCATTGTATCCGAAAGTTTTTAGTCCGACATTATAAGTAGTTAATCAATTTACTTAAGCTGTTAAAACCAGTGCTAGAGAAAAGATTGCCTGCAGCTAACACTCTTTTATGTTTAACACTAACTTCAATCACAAACAACTACAAAGCAAGAATTGTAAACTAGTATATTCTAAGAATATGTGGTTCCAAAGAGGCCAAAACGACGAAATCTTGCAAAAAACAGTCATGTTTAGGTACATAAAGTCAGCACCAAGTGTACAATCATATTAAACACCGTACACCATATCTTAAGTTCTAACATGCATGTGTCATTGCAACTCAAACGCCACACATACACAACATCATTTGCATGGATGACACGTGTCCCACCTCACCTCATTACTTAAACTAACCTAATATGTTCCAAACCCGAAACACACACACAATCAACCATGGCAAAAGTTTCACCAAAATGGCTTTTTATTCTACTAGCACTTGTGGTAGTGGTGGTAGGAGTTAGTGGACAAATAGGCCCACCCGGTGGAAGACAGTTTCCACCGGGACCAGGATCACGTGGTTCTGGTGGACAACAGTTTCCACCAGGATCACGTGGTTCTGGTGGACAACAATTTCCACCAGGATCACGTGGAGGTGGTGGAAGAGATTTTCCACCAGAAGAACGCGGTTCTGGTTCTCGAGGAGGTGGTGGGAGAGATTTTCCACCAGAAGAACCTTATGGTGGAGGTGGTGGGAGAGGATGGACGGATATGAGGAAGTTCATATTATCGGATACGAAGAGGATGGTGGCAACGGATGCGGGTGGTATGAGGGTTGTAAAAGGTGTTGGTGGGAGGTATAGAGATAGTCCCATGCATATTGGGTTCATTACTATGGAACCAAATAGCATGTTTATACCACAATATCTTGATTCGAGTGTGATCATTTTCGTCGAATTAGGTATGACTATAAACTTTACTCTTTAATTAGATGATTTTAAAAAAGGTAACGAAACATAAAAGGTCGATATATATCGTTGGTCTTTTACTATTTTGATCACTTAATTTAGATGACGTGGGTTAGTTTTTAACTACGCTTGAAGATTGTTACAACGATTGACAACTTCGGTTACTGTTATACGAGTGTATATATATATATATATATATATATATATATATACACTCGTATAACAGTAACCGAAGTTGTCAATCGTTGTAACAATCTTCAAGCGTAGTTAAAAACTAACCCACGTCATCTAAATTAAGTGATCAAAATAGTAAAAGACCAACGATATATATCGACCTTTTATGTTTCGTTACCTTTTTTAAAATCATCTAATTAAAGAGTAAAGTTTATAGTCATACCTAATTCGACGAAAATGATCACACTCGAATCAAGATATNTATATATATATATATATATATATATATATATATATATATATATATATATATATATATATATATATATATATATATATATATATATATATATATATCAAATTTGCCTAGTTGTGTGGCCCAAAAATGCAGATCACTTTGTCACACTTTGTTATTAAGCATTATGTGCATTTCTTGATGTGTTGTCGTACCTGAAATCTCGTTTATAATGTGACAGCACATCAAAATGTGCATATTTAAACACTTTATGAATTTTCGTTACATTTACTCGTATTTTTCAAAGTTTACGTATGATAATGGGACAATGGAGAAAGTTCGTTCCTAATGACTGTAAACGCTTTTTTTTAAACTGCAATGTTTTATTTTAACTAGCCATACGCTAGAAAAACATACAATGACACAAATATTGTAATGATAATTAAATACAAGCCGATCGAGGATCAACATATATATCCAATCGATTTGTCGCCTAGTTTTCCTTAGATAAAACGAGTGCCATATTTAGAAGCTAAGTAACATGTTTAGTTGGTTAGCTTAGTAACGTAAATAAATGAAGAAAGTATGTTTTATTTGTAGGTGAGGCTACAATCGGGTCGATCTATAATGACGCCTTTGTGGAACAAGATCTGAAATCTGGTGATTTGTACCGAATCCAAGCTGGTTCAGCATTCTATCTAGTGAACACAGCTCAGGGTCAGAGGTTGCATATCATCACTAGCATCGATACTGCCGAAAGCATAGATTCGCAACCTTTTGAGGTAATCCGATCTTCAAAACACTTGGATATATAAATGCTTAGAACTTCTTATAAATTTACATATGTAGTACAATGTAGTGTAACTCTCTTGTAAACGCATAAAATTGCTTAGATAGTTAAATAAGTACTTGAATAGGCGATCCCAAGCACCGTTTAATAGCGTAAAACTTGCTCGGATATATAAGTCGAGAAAAACACAGCGTGTTATTATTGTAGAATGAGAAAAAGGTGTTCCCAAATAAACTGTGAATCTTCTAAAAATGTGTAGTTTGTCTAAACCTTTATGTAAAGATCAGTTTGTAACGCGTTAAAAAAAATTGTAACGACCAAGCTATTCACGCATAGGTTATTAAATTTTGATTTTTCGATTAATCTGTGTACGAATACATCAAAAAAAATTGCATGCAATTAGTTAATATGTTGTCGTTTATGAGTTAACGATCGCTTTGATTTTGCAGGCGTTTTACCTCGGTGGAGGAGCAAATCCAACTTCAGTGCTTAAGGGATTCGATAAGCAAACTCTAGCAACAGCTATGAATGTGAGTAACCATGACCACCACTTGAGCCGAATGTTCGTATACCGTTTCGTGTTTTAAAAAGCATGAACCAAGTTATTTTGTTATTGTTGGACAGGTTTCATATGATGCGCTTGGTGAGTTGCTTTCGAACCGAAAAGAAGGAGCAATAGTGTTTTTGAACCCTGATGGCAGTGAGCCTGAAAGAGAAAGAGAACCGAGCATGTGGAAGAGTTTCTTAGAGCAAGGAACACATGAGAGGAAGTCACAAATGAAGAAAATTGTGAATGTACGTCAAAAGGCCGAAAAAGAGGTAGAGAAATCGACATGGTCGTTGAGGAGCATGTTGATTTCGCTTCTTGGAGAAAACAAGAAGACCAGCACATCATTAGACGCGTACAATATCTATGATCGAAAGGCTGATTTCAGAAACGACTATGGTTGGAGTGTTGCAGTTAATGGAGATGATTATGAACCTCTTAAATTATCTGACTTTGGAGCATATCTCGTCAATCTCACTGCGGTAATATTATATCCATAGTCAAAAGTCTTGGAATTTACTCTAAATGAAATAACTTAATATTTCAAGAAATGTTTATGATCTACTTGTTGGTCACAGGGGTCGATGATGGCACCACACATCAATCCAACAGCAACGGAGTACGGTGTTGTATTGAGTGGAACCGGTAGGATTCAAATCGTGTATCCAAACGGAACTTTAGCAATGGATGCAGAAGTGAACGAAGGGGACGTTTTCTGGATTCCACGCTACTTCCCATTTTGTCAAGTGGCTTCACGAACTAGTCCATTTGTGTTCTTTGGGTTCGCCACCTCAGCGCGAAACAACAGGCCACAGTTCTTGGCGGGTAGAGACTCCCTTCTGCAAACTATGTTAGGACCAGAGTTTGCAGCTGCGTTTGGTATGCCTGAAGATAAGATGGCGGATATTCTCAACGCTCAGACTGAAACAACCATCTTGCCTTCGGCTGCTGTGTCTCCAGGTGGTGGAGATGAAGAAATTCCAGAAGGTGGAGGTGATCGACAGGCAGGGGGCGATGATCGACAGGCAGGGGGCGATGATCAACCCCAGGGTGAGGCGGAATTGTTGATGAAGAAGATGAATTCTAAAATAAGGATGAAGAAAAGCAGCTTTGCTTACAATATGGCAATGGGGATGGACTAATTTGTAGCATGTTTGTAACTAGTATGTGTAGAAGGCACAGTGAGCCTGTTTTCGAGTTGTATGTTTTTCCTCTGTTAATGCTTTTCGTGTATTTTAGACCGAGTTATTTGTACCTGTTTCTCTCGTAGTAAATACTTGTTGCTTATGGTTTGTTCTTATTACATAAACTAAGCAACAGTGCTTTTCGTGCATTTTAGACCGAGTTATTTGTACATGTTTCTCTCGTGGTAAATACTTGTTGCTTATGGTTTGTTCTTATTACATAACTAAGCAACAGTGCTTTTCGTGCATTTTAGACCGAGTTATTTGTGTCTGTTTCTCGCGTAGTAAATACTTGTTTCATACTTATTATTTTTGCTTTAAAATATTATATAATTTGCACTCTATGTTGTCATGTTGCGTCGTTCACAATCGCCAGGTGTCCAAAACAAGAAACAGAAAGGAAAAAAAAAAAAAAAAAAAATCAACAAGAATCTGAGCGACCTCAGTATGGTTCTATGTATGGGTTGTTGTTGGAATGAAAAATAAATAAATAAATAAATAAATAATAGTGTTGAAGAAAATAATGATGAGGTTAACGTTGACATAGATAATGAAATCTAGGAAATGATAAGGTTAATGTTGATGATGATAATGAAAATCTAGAAACTAATTACGTTAATGTTAGCGAAGATAATAAAAATTCTATTTAAGTAAATTACGAAAGTCCTCAAAATTGTTAGCGATTGTGAGTAACGAAGGTAGTTTTTTTAGCAAATGTCGATTATGACAAGAAAACTGATGTTTTTGCTTGAAGAAACGCACGAACACATCATTTTAGTTGATCAATTTTGAACTTGTTATTATGAATTTATCTCCTTATATTGTAACATTTTATTTATTGAATAAAAATCGCTGTGGGATGAGCTGCCTAGTTTGACCAGGTTCCAAACCCCTAAAATAAAATGTGTTGTTTGTTTACAAGGGGCATATTTCATTCAGCTCTCCCAGGGCATTCGAAAACTCAGGGTCGGCCATGCTTGTAATGTTTTGGTCTCTTGGGTCCTTTGCTTTTTAAGTGGCTTATTTAAAGAGATGGATGCCTTTTTTTGTGTAATTGTGTTTTGAGTGTAATATNACAGTGATGATCATCTAGGTACTCGCTACGGGACCATGTCACATTTGCTATACCTTAATTTATTGAGATAGTGTTGACACACATTCGACAAGCAAAATTTTCTGGTGTGCTTTGTATGTGAGATCGAAAAGTAGCCCTTGTTTGTCCCATATAAATTGTCCCTAAATTTGAACATATAGCTGAACAACTTCTAATTAACAATTAATCAATGGAAAAAATATCTTATTTTCCCTAAACTATATTAATTCTACAAAGTACAAACGACAGCATCTCAATAATGCATTGACATCAATAAGATATTGTGTTTGAACTACCTAATTAGTATAATACATGATTGATATGAACTATTCAACTAACAATACAAACAATTGCCGTCCTTTGTCTACCAACTATGTTCACATTATGCAAATATCACGTTTACCAAAATGATTATCGAGTAAACGAATGGTTGTTGCCTCAAACATGAACCACCAACGAGTCGCCCAGTTGATGAAAATTTACACTTGAAAAACTTGACTTAAAGGATCACAACGACAGACGCCTAAAACTAAACAACGTCTAACAACATAAAGGCACAAACCGTTGTCATATAAACTTGTCTCTTCCACGACGATTGCAAGTTTTTACGGAGTAATTTTTATTGTAACCGTTAATTATAATGTACATCTTAAAAAATGAATGTCATATCCCTCTTATTTTGCACATGTGGTTCACTATATCGTACATGTTATTCTTTTTCACGAGAATGATTTTTTCCTTTTAAGCACCAACACATTCACTTATTCCCGGTTGGAACATGTTATGAATAGATTTGGATCAACATGATAATATTTGTCTATTTAAGGAAATGTGTGATTTTTAGTTTTGAGAATACGCTATAACGAGTTATCTTGAATACCCGTATAATGAATTTTTGACAAACTAAAATTTATGGTTTCATTAGTACTTTGAAACTAATACCAAATGTTCGGTTTTAGTTGCTGATATAGAACTTTGATGGATGTTTGGATTTTGCTTATTTGATGGGTTTATCGTCTTATTCAAATCTTAAATAAATCTTTAACTCCAATTCCATCGGGTTATACCGTCTATAAGCTCATGAGCCGAAAACCGTTAACTTCACTTTTATTAGCTTATGACTCTAATAAGCTCATAAGCAAAAGAAAATTACTACAGTAGTTTTCTTTTTCAAAATTTCAATAAAGTGATGATGCCATAACATAGCTAATCCAAAGTTCCAAACACCCTTAACTAAGATCAAACTCCTTTAACGAGATATAGTATATACTGTACTATATTGTAAGTTTGCAAATTGCAACATAGTTTAAGACACGCTAGAAAAGTTGCAATAACACTTTTTAATGATGCAATGCATATACAACTTCCAAAATGGTCCACACATTCACAAGACATTGAATTCACCATTATGGAGATACCAATAAGCAAATTGATCATAGCATAGAATAAGCATAGTTGACAGTAATTACACAAATCAAACTGACCCAAATACGAAAAACCGAAAAAAAAGGACTAATACACCTAAGCAGCTTTTGCAATACAATGAGTGTTAAGAACTGACATGTGATCATGATCATCATTATCACCAATTGAATGGATCAGATCTGATGATCTTATCACATGTTCACTTTCCGGCTTTGCTCGCCTCATTTCCTCACGTCTGCGATCATGATCCGCTATCCTGCAACAATTCCCATGTCAAAAAACAACAAATTCAAAAGATAGAAATGAAAACAGATATATATGTGTATAGTATACTCTTTTGAGAAATGAAGGTGATCATGACGTGTGACGCCCGAGAGACATAACGGGAGGCCGTAGGTGGTTCGGATGTTTACGAGCGACAGCATTTTGGTTAAAAAGTGGTGAATTATTGGAGGTTTAAGGTTGCTGAATGATGAAATGTGGAAGAAAGTTTGTAAAGGATGTGAAAAGTGGTGTATTTGATTCTCTTGAGAGTGTACAACTAGTATTTAACATGTAGTTTTTCCCCCTCTTTTGTTATGCAAATAATGACAAGAAAGTGACTTATTTTGGGAAATGCTTTAAAAAAAACGTGTGTAAAATAGTCTAAGTTATTTGTAAGCTACTCGAGGTTTTGAACGAGTTGAGCTTAAATGAGCCCGAGCCTCAGCTAGAACTATAAGGCTTAAAACGAGTTGGGACTGAGCTTTTTGAATTTAAACGAGCTGAGCTCGAGTTTTGACGTGCTTAGCTCAGCTCGTTAAACCATAACTTTTAGATAAATGTGTTATATTTAAGGGTGCTCATCGGGCGAAAACCGGACCGGACCGAGACCGAATCCGATAAAAAACCTAGACCGAGACCGGACCGAATGTGGTCGGTCCGGTCTCGGTCCGGTTCGGTCCTGTCCGGTCTCGGTCCAAATAGGTTAAAATGTCCGGTTTTTAAGCCGGACCAGACCGAGACCGAAATTATGAAAAACCCTAGACCGGACCGAATGTGGTCGGTCCGGTCTCGGTCCGGCCTGGTCCGCTCGATTTTGTTGGTCGGTCCGATCCAGCCGGTCCGTTTGCTCACCCTAGTTATATCGTTTACGAAATGGCTTTTATAAAATAAGTTGTTTGGTAACAAGATGTCAAGATGTAGTAACTTTGATTCACTTAATTATAAGTGTGTGGGTGAAAGAGTCGTGTCGATA
Source organism: Artemisia annua (assembly GCA_014162995.1). Lineage (NCBI taxonomy): Eukaryota > Viridiplantae > Streptophyta > Magnoliopsida > Asterales > Asteraceae > Artemisia > Artemisia annua. Next base: position 19,407 of record LBNU01034531.1, read on the forward strand.
GCATATGGCTATTTGTATTTGTTAATCGTTTCGCTATGTACTAAACGTTATTTAGAATAAGTGGTGGAATGACATCCTAAACAAGAATTACTAAATTTAACACCAGAATAGCTAGGCTATTGATCGGTGCGTGACAAAATATGTTTAATTTTATGTCATTAGTGCAAGAGAAATGGTTGGGATGACTAAAAATATGTGTAATTTTATGTCATTGTTTTGTTGGTTGACCCACTTTTTCATAAACCGCTAAACTATTTTGTACACAGTTTTTTAAACATACAATTGGACATTTTTTTAGTCATCTCAAATATTTCTCTTAACATAGTCGATGACTAAAATCAAATGGTCCATTAAATATGTTAGTTCGTGTCAATTCTGGACCATGCAATGGACCCAAGTGTTATGAGATTATGGCCCACGATGCATAGACCAAGATCAGACATTAATTGTAAAAAAAAAAATGGAAAAGGAACTTATCCAAAATGACTCCTTCACCCACTACTACGATCTAATTTATTAGTTCATGTTTATATTTTAAGTTGTTTCAAATTACTAGAAGCCAACTTGATTGCTGAAAAGTATTTTTCGATAGAAGGTTGAAAAATAGCGAGTTTTAAAACATTATCTTAATAATCAGCTTACATCTCCGTAAGGACACAAACTTTTCATGTTAAAGTGTTGTTTATAAGCAGTGTATGACATGTAAATGGTGCCTATGATTAATGTTGTTAGTTTACTTCAGTTACTAAAGCAAAAATAACAAAAAATTGATGAATATAAAAAATTGTAACTATTATTTAAGGGATTAAAAAGTATAATTCGCTTTTTATAGAGTGTTCGAATCAACTTGTTTGACTATTTATACTACAGTGGCAGTATTTTGTTTTGTTTTTGAGAACTGGTCGTTAAAAGGGTGCCTAGCGTTAAGGTTAACGTGTTATTATTAACTTAAATTTTGCTTTTCTTACTAGGGATTAGGAATAAGAGCATCTGCAATGTGTCATTTGACGAAAAGCTTTTTACTATTTGAAAAAGCTTTTCATAAAGTTTTTAGCATTGTATGAATGACTTTTTAAAAGACTTTGAAACAAAGACTTGGTAGATGTCAAGCGGTTTGAAGCAAAAGCTTTTTACTTGAAAAGATATAAAAAATGCATCAAGTTATCATTTATTACATTCGTAGGCTTAGGATATGGTTCTGATAGCTAAAAAGCTATCTTTTGTAAATTGAGTATGAATTTTTAGCTTAGTGTTAACAATATCTTATATTAATTTTGTTTTAAAATAATTGTTCACTTACAAAATGTACATAGTTTTAAGAAATTTAACTAATCACAACCAATCAAATATCAATTTAACTCATTTAACTATTTTTTTTCATTGGTTGAAATAAAAAATAGACAATTATTTTAATATTCTCAAAATAACAATGTAAACTACAATTTTAAAACGAAGGAAGTAATAATTTACTTTTATCTCTTCTCTTTTCAATAAAAATATTATACTAAAACTCACTTATAAAAGAATAAACTAATTATTTGTCATTTATAATACATTTTTCTCTCTTATACATCAAATTCGAATCAAAGTTTAATTAATATTCAAATTCAATCCTAAACTCATTAAACCAAACACTTGTAATAGGTCACCCTTTCTCAACACATCATACAAGCTTGTAAACTTTGCAATTTAAGCTTAACCAAACGTCAAATTGAGTTTCTTTTAGTCATATGACAAAAGTTTAATATAGAACTCATATTTATCAAAATAAAAAAAAGAAAATAAACTTTCACCATTTTTTCAAAAATTAAATATCTCACAAACCGTTAATCATTGCGCGAAAAAAATCACACCATCGCGACGGGAATTAAATTATCTTTCTATAGATCTGCATTGTTATATATANAAGTTTAATATAGAACTCATATTTATCAAAATAAAAAAAAGAAAATAAACTTTCACCATTTTTTCAAAAATTAAATATCTCACAAACCGTTAATCATTGCGCGAAAAAAATCACACCATCGCGACGGGAATTAAATTATCTTTCTATAGATCTGCATTGTTATATATACTTTCGACGATTTTTTTTTTTTTTTTTTTTTTTTATTTTTTTTAAATTCGTCCAGAAAAACCACATGTGATTCGTAAAAATCAAATCATACGTGATTTTTTACGAATTACGTATGATTTGTAAAAATCACATGTGATCGTAAAATCATATGTGATTTGTAAAATTCAAATCATATGTGATTTTTACAAATTACATGTGATTTTTCTGGGCGGAAATTTAAAACAAAAAAATTCGTCGAAAGTATATAAAAACGCATATCTATAGAAAGATAATTTAATTCTCGTCGCGATGGTGTCTTTTTTGTAGCTTGAAGATTTACCGTTTGCAAGATATGTTGTTTTAAAAAATGTGAAAAATAGTTTTTAATTAATTTAGATAAAAAAATGAATGACTATGATTGATTCATTGGTTTTATAACAAATATGAGTTTTATATTTTAACAACAAAATATATTATTGTATTACTCCACCCATTCCAAATTTTTTGTCCACATTACATTTTGGATTGCCTCAAATAAATTGTCCACTTCAACAAATAGATAAAGAAATTTATATCAGTGATAATGTGATATACCAAACACTTAAGGTTATTATTACAAACTTTAAAGAAGATAAATTATTTAGTTACGGGTGAACTGTCATTCAACAAAAAGTAATAAATAAAAAATTGTAATGATATTGATTTTCTTTAACCGTTTCTTTTTTTCGATGGACAATTATATTAAAACACACAGAGTATCTCTCAAATTACGGGTCTACTTCGATGTATATGTCAATTGGTATTCATTGCATTTATTGAAAATACACGTTGTTTAGCAAGCCACCAACTCAATTTGAAAATTGTCATCAACTAGCTGGTTCTTCTCGAAATGCGTTGAACCGCAACAGTTGACTAGACATCTAAAGGTAAAAAGCAGTTTCGGTGTGGGCCGCGAAAACGGTACCAAATCGAGGCAAATTATAAACACTAGTATTTGAAACAAAATGTGTAAAACAATTAATATTGTCATTTATCAAGATTTTATATAAATAAAATCTTATTCTTGGTAGCTAAGCCAACATTCAGGAGGGTTTTTAGTCGGGTCTAAATATGTGTGCCAATTATTTCCAACTCGTAAATTAATCGACTGAAAAATCGAATATCTATACTACCTTACAGAATGCGAATGCCTATTCTTGAAATCGTAAAAACTTAAATAAATGTAGTTTGCCTAAATTACCTTTAATACACCTTAAGCTTGATCAACTCTAAACTTGACAACTTTTAAAAAAACACACGCTTTGCATCAAAAGTCGAACCAGAATCACAATTTCACAAATACAATTATTTCTCGCTATACATCATCACTTCGCGCAGATATACTAAAAACTAAAAACCAATCCTCTACGCTTTTTTTTATAAAAGAAACATAAATAAATACAAGAAGTATGTAAAATAATAAGGTAAAGAAGACAAAAATAGTAAATAAAAAATAGAAATAGAAAGAGAGAGGATCTGAACCCGGATTCGAATGCATGAAATAAACCGGATTGAACCATACCCTTACACGTCCGTTCATCTTATGTAAAAAATCAACCAACAACCCTTCCTTCACACCATCAAAAACATACACACATTATTATTATTCAACCGTGTTTTTTTTAACGGTGTACGGAAGAACCACATCACTTCTTTTCCCCAATTCTCATCTAACCCTAGTTTTTATCTAATTATAGGTCAGATATTTTATAAAAAGTTAATTTTTATATTATTATTATTTTTATATAATTTATTTGATTATTGTGTGTTTATATTGTGTAGATTGATTGGTTGGTTGATTGTTGATGCTGGTGAGTTTTGGTTGAATAAGATGGATTTGGTTGCAACTTATAAGGTAGTTTTTTTTTTTTTTTTAATTTTTTTAATCATGTTTTTTTTTTAAGGTTTTTGTTTTTAGATAGTGAAGATTAAGGTTGTTTTGTTATGTTTTTGGTTTGTGTCGTTATTTGGCGAAGTAGAGTTTTTAGTTATGAATAGAGGGAATTTCGGTCTAGGATTATTATGGTTTGCGCGATAATTGTGATGATGACAACTGTACGAGGAAACGAGGTTGGGGTGGACACTAGAAAGTTTGTTCCACAATAAGTAAAGTTAGAAACAAAGGTTAACGTCGAATATGAACCTGCATTTAAGATTTTTTTTCTACGAATATGGATACCGAGTAATGTTGCATACTTATTAACCAGAGAGAGAGAGAGAGGCATCAACTTTGTGGCGTGCCTTTAGGACGTAGTTGAGTTGGTTGCAACTTATAAGGTAGTATTTTTTTATTTATTTTTTTAAATTTGTTTAATCATGTTTTTTTTAAGGTTGTTGTTTTTATATAGTGAAGATTAAGGTTGTTTGGGAAGTTGTATGTTGTTTTGTTATGTTTTTGGTTTGTGTCGTTATTTGGCGAAGTAGAGTTTATTTAGTTATGAATAGAGGGAATTTCGGTCTAGGATTATTATAGTTTGCGCGAGAATTGTGATGATGACAACTGTACGAGGAAACGAGGTTAAAGTCGAATATGAACCTGCATTTAAGGTTGTTTTGTTATGTTTTTGGTTTGTGTCGTTATTTGGCGAAGTAGAGTTTTAGTTATGAATAGAGGGAATTTTGGTCTAGGATTATTATAGTTTGCGCGCGAATTGTGATGATGAACTGTATGAGGAAACGAGGTTAAAATCGAATATGAACCTGCATTTAAGATTTTTTTTTCTACGAATATGGATACCGAGTAATGTAGCATACTTATTAACCCTAGAGAGAGAGAGGCATCAGCTTTGGGGCGAGCCTTTATGCTGTTTTGTTATGTTTTTGGTTTGTGTTGTTATTTGGCGAAGTAGAGTTTTAGTTATGAATAGAGGGAATTTTGGTCTAGGATTATGGTTTGCGCGAGAATTGTGATGATGATGAAACGAGGAAACGAGGTTAAAGTCGAATATGAACCTGCATTTAAGATTTTTTTCTACTAATATGGATACCGAGTAATGTTGCATACTTATTAACCCGAGAGAGAGGCATCAGCTTTGGGGCGAGCTTTTAGGACGTAGTTGAGTTGGTTGTAGAGGTGATGACATTGCAACGCGTGGGCTGGTCAGCGTTGCCGGTTATCAACGTTAGCAAGGATGTTGCGTATTTATTGTTGGAATTATGTATTAATTGCTTAATATTGGTCATAATTAGTTGAGTATGTGCGTATATAACGTATTGCATATCCATATGACCATATCCATGTACGCATATACTTGCATTATATGTAGCAAGCGTGGGTCATTGATTGCTACCTCAAAGCTGAGATTAAGAGTTGATACGATTGTATCTGTTACTGATTTAATGAGCTTATTCCCAAAGTAGGTAAATAATATGTTTGGAAACATAACAAGTAACTGTCTGTTTAGTTTCCTTACTTTTTGCGACTTGTATTTATAGTTTTAGATAGATTAGGAATGAAATTGAAGGTAACGTCACGCATCCGTTGGTCTTTGTGATTTCCACAATTGCCTTCGACATTTGATTGTTCTAATAATCTTTCGGGGAAATTAGTATGACTGTACACTGATTATTATAACCGTGATTTTTAGTTGGCGTATTCCAAAAATGCACGTATTTTAATGTTATTTTCATAGTTAAGAAGCTTGTATTCTTTGTTATTAATATCATGCTTTGAGTTTCTTCTAGTTGCGATGTTTATGTCAATTTGTTATTGTATTTTAGGAAAAATTAGCACATTTCCGGATTAAAGAGCTTAAGGACATTCTTACTCCACTTGGCCTTTCTAAGCAAGGAAAGAAGCAGGTTCAGTGTTTAATTAGTTTAGTGTTTAGTAGGCTTATTTTATATAAATGCAGCTTTTCAGTTGACTTTTTGTCATTGTTTATAGGATCTTGTCGATCGGATATTAGCTATAATTGCAGATGATCGAGGTAAATGGTACTTTCTATCATCATATTCGATAAGTATTTAGCAAGTGTTGGTGTTCCTGTAGTCGCATGCTTCTTTTCTTTGTTATTTTTTGTCCCTGTGCTACTAAGAGATCAGCTACACACGTTCTTTTTTTTATTTAAATTTATTATTATCAATTTTACAATGTTCCTGGACCTCGGTTAACATTGCATTCTTATGTCACAATGAGCAGTTTCTGGAATGTGGGCCAAGAAAAATGCTGTTAGGAAGGAAGAGGTGGTAAAACTAGTCGATGACCATTACAGGTGTATATCTTTTTTGTTATCTGCTTTATCAAATGTAAATAGTTGCCTTGCAGTGTTCCAATATACATTGCCTGTTCATTTTATCTTGACATTTCCTTATTTCCCTTGTCCCCAGAAAGTTGCAAGCCCCAGGGGCAACTGACTTGGCATCTAAAGGTCTCAGTGTTTCAAATGTCGGTATAAATACAACATTGAAAGAGGAAGTTGTGGATACTCTTCAGAAAGATAAAGTTCGTTGTCTTTGTGGAAATACATCGAAAGCAGATTCAGTGATAAAGGTTCTCCCCTATATGTTTCTTATGTTCACGATGTTTTAATGCTATAAAAATGATGAAATAAGGTTTTTCTCATACTGATGGCTCCACTTGCCTCTCTGTGTGTTTTTAGTGTGAAGATAAAAAATGCAACGTATGGCAGCATATCAGTTGTGTTATTATTCCAGAGAAGCCAATGGAGAGTCTTCTACCCATACATCCCCCTACTTTCTATTGTGAACTCTGTAGGCTTACTCGTGCAGATCCGTAAGTGCCTTGATAAAACAAGTTTTGTGTGTAACCTAGTAATGTTTTGATTAGAACTGCTTAATAAAAGCTGGCAGTTGATGAACATTTATACAATTGGGTTTGAGCATGCAGGTATTGGGTAAGCGTTGGACATCCTGTATATCCTGTGAAGCTGACGATTGCAAATGCCCCTACAGATGGGTGAGTCTATACATCATTCTTTTTATAGATTGAAGGTGTGGGTAGAAATTTGATTTTTTAGGAAAGTCTTTTGTTGGCATGGTCTATTAAAAAAAAAAAAAAGCCAATCTACTTTTCCATTTTTTTGGAGGCAATTTTGGCAGACGCTAGTAATGTTATGCTATATGGCTGTGGTTCTTAAATTTGCATGTATATGCTCGTGGTCTTGCATGGTTATGTGGTTTGCTGCTGTTAACACAATTCAAAATAAATTTCAGCGCAAACCCAGTGCAGAGTGTTGAAAAGACTTTTCAACTTACAAAATTGGAAAGAGAGATGTTGGCGAAACCAGAGTTTGAACTTCAGGTTGGCTTTATTTACATGCTTGTGCAATGATTACCTATCTTAGATTAGTCAATCATAACATGCTGATGATAAATGCCTAATCTTAAATAATAGGCCTGGTGTATGCTCCTAAATGACAAGGTTTCTTTTAGGATGCAATGGCCGCAGTATGCAGACTTACAAGTCAATGGTATGTTGTGTCTGCTTCTATTTACTTGTGTTATATGTTAAAAGAACTAGTTTTCATTTTTTTTTGGTTTGAGTATGATCTCCATCATGACCCTATTCAATTGTCTCTGTTATTTGGCAGGCATGCCTGTGCGAGCAGTCAACAGACCTGGCTCTCAACTGCTTGGAGCCAATGGCCGTGATGATGGTCCAATTGTAAGTTTCAACTCATCGAGCATTTTCCATTGAACTATGCTCTAGTGCCATGCCACAGTTTTGGTGCTCGCTACTCAGAAGCATCTATGCATGCTTCTTGACGTATCTGTAATTATGTGGTTGGCATTCTGATAAAAAAAAACTTATGGTTTCAGAAGTTATTTCTTTAATTAATGATATTTTCCGAGGAGTGATCTTAGTTCTCTCTTTCTTATTTCAGATCACGCCATGCACCCGTGATGGAAATTATAAAATTTCATTAGCAGGCTGTGATGCTCGTGTGTTCTGTTTGGGAGTCAGAATAGCAAGACGGCGCACATTTCAACAGGTGAGACTTTTGTTGTAATGATTGACGTTTTATTGAGTGATTTGAATCATGCATCTTCAAAATTATGAAAAGAAAAGGATGTTACTCACCTTCCTAAATAATAATGGCTATTTGGATATTGATTGTTGCATGATAACCCCAAAAGATTCTTAACCTCATTCCCAAAGAATCTGATGGTGAGAGATTTGAAGATGCTGTTGCACGTGTTTGTCGCTGTGTCGGTGGTGGGCCTGCTACAGAAAATGCAGACAGTGACAGCGATCTGGAGGTTGTTTCTGATTCTATACCGGTTAATCTTCGGTGTCCTGTAAGTAACACATTTTCCTAACTTTCAACGCATTTGCAGCTGATCTATTTTTGTTGTTGTATACATAAGCTTTGTGTTTTATGCTACAGATGAGTGGTTCAAGAATGAAAATTGCCGGAAGATTTAAGCCTTGTGCTCACATGGGCTGTTTTGATCTTGAAGTATTTGTGCAAATGAACCAACGGTCTCGAAAGGCAAGCATTATACACATCAATATGGTTTTTTGTGCCATTTACATCCCTTTATTTAATATCTTTTCTTGGGTTACCTGCAGTGGCAATGCCCTATCTGTCTCAAGAATTACGCATTAGAGAATGTCATTATTGATCCGTATTTTACTTCTATCACAACAAAGGTATTGGACATGTTTTCAATTTTGATTATTTTGATTCGTTGAGGATATGCTGATTGGTTCTATTCTAATTCTTTGCCAATAAAAATCCCATGAAGATGCGGAACTGTGGAGAGGATGTAACAGAGATTGAGGTGAAACCAGATGGTTCTTGGCGCGTGAAAGCAGAAAAAGGCCAAAAAAGTTTAGGGGAACTTGGAGAGTGGCACAAACCCAATGGTACTCTCTGTGTTCCAGTGGAAGTGGAGTCGAAACCCAAGCTAGAAGCACCAAAGCAGGTCAAACAGGAAGTTGGTGCTGAAGGTCATAACACAGGTTTAAAACTTGGCATAAAGAAAAACAGCAATGGAATTTGGGAAGTCAGCAAACCTGAAAAGTTTGTGAATAATGGGAATAATGTGAATAATGAAATTCGTATGAGCAGCAGTGCTACTGGCAGTGGTAGAGATGGGGAAGATCCTAGTATTAATCAGAATGGTGGTGGGCATTTTGGTCATTCTACCACCAATGGAGCTGATTTTGGTTCACTTTCACCAAACATGAATCCGACGGTTGCGGATGCTGACATTATTGTTCTTAGTGATTCAGAAGACGAGACTGAAAATCTAATGTCATCTGAACCTGTCTATAGTAAAAATGGTATTGAAGATGTTGGTGACAGAGCCCCGTTTTCTACTTTTCCACACACTGAAGATCCTGCCTTAATTGCTGGCGGGAGTTCATGTTTAGGTCTTTTTAATACTAACGATGATGATTTTGGGGCACCCTTTTGGTCTTTACCCTCTACAAGTCAGATGGGGTCTACCTTTCAGTTATTTGGTTCAGATGAGAATGTTCATCATGGACTTGGTGGTCCTACATCCATGGATGATTTCACATTGTTGACGGATGAGATTGGAATGCATTCTGCACCACCAGTTCATGATTCTTCACTCTACCAATCTAATCTTGACATTAATGATGGGTTGGTTGATAACCCGTTAGCTTTCGGACACGATGATCCATCACTTCAGCTCTTTCTTCCCACAAGACCATCAGAAACGGCTGAGCAGGCGGAGTCAAGAAATCAGCCAGCTGCGTCGAACGGTCTGAATGGTGATAATGATTGGATATCCCTCAGCTTAGGTGGTGGTGGTGCTAGTGAAGATAATTGTAAACCTGCCACAATAAATGGGTTAAACTCGAATCAACCACCGCCATGTAAAGATGGTGACTTGGATCCGTTTGCAGATACTGGTATCTTCCCTTTTAGCTATTTTATTTTGATTAATGCTAACAGCAGCCCTTAGGTCTGTCGATAACAACTGGTTTTCAGAAAATAATGGTATCCTTCAGACATAAATAATATCTGCACTTTTTTTTTTTCAGTTGAATAACCAATGAAAATAGTGAATAATGATTGTGTTTGAGAAAATATCGGAAATAGCTGGTGATTTTCGGTAGTTGTGTCCAAGTATTTGATTGTTTTTATTGTTAAAATGTGGAAATCCGGTTGTTAACCACTTCTATCTTTATAAATTTTAATTGCTTTAGCAAGCCAAAATGTTAAGACTATTGGGGTTAGAGTGTTAGACTCCATGAAATGTTATATTAAGCTATTATGATTAGTGAAATAGCATGTTTCTACCTGACTTAAGAGGTTTTTTTGGCACTGCGTTCTGTAGGTGATTGTGTTTTACAAAATCAGTAAATGTGCTTGCATTTGCTTCTTATATACATACCCTAATTAGTTCTTTGTTAATAATTTCTTCTTTTTTGGAGTATATATTCTTTCAGCTAATTCTTTCCATGATGCATCTGCTGCAGCTTCTTTGCTTTTCGAAATGAATGGCAGTAAACATGATAAGACCAGCAGAGAAAGATCTGATGACCCTTTCTCGTTTCCTCGCCAAAAGCGTTCAGTAAGACCAAGATTGTATCTATCTATTGAATCAGACTCTGAAGAAGAGAGATAAAGCTTTTAAGAAAAGTTCCTTAACAATTGCTGCTTGTTAATTATTTTCTTCCATGTTCTCAGTTGAAAGCTGAGCAATTTTGCCTTCTAGACGAACAGTAGGTACTAGGTAGATCCTAGCCCAGAAACTCTGTTAACCCTCGTTAGAGTGGTGAGTTTTTGTGGAATTTTTGGTAGCTTAAGTATATTTTTATAATATCCGTTGCTNGAGCTGATTTTGGTTCACTTTCACCAAACATGAATCCGACGGTTGCGGATGCTGACATTATTGTTCTTAGTGATTCAGAAGACGAGACTGAAAATCTAATGTCATCTGAACCTGTCTATAGTAAAAATGGTATTGAAGATGTTGGTGACAGAGCCCCGTTTTCTACTTTTCCACACACTGAAGATCCTGCCTTAATTGCTGGCGGGAGTTCATGTTTAGGTCTTTTTAATACTAACGATGATGATTTTGGGGCACCCTTTTGGTCTTTACCCTCTACAAGTCAGATGGGGTCTACCTTTCAGTTATTTGGTTCAGATGAGAATGTTCATCATGGACTTGGTGGTCCCACATCCATGGATGATTTCACATTGTTGACGGATGAGATTGGAATGCATTCTGCACCACCAGTTCATGATTCTTCACTCTACCAATCTAATCTTGACATTAATGATGGGTTGGTTGATAACCCGTTAGCTTTCGGACACGATGATCCATCACTTCAGCTCTTTCTTCCCACAAGACCATCAGAAACGGCTGAGCAGGCGGAGTCAAGAAATCAGCCAGCTGCGTCGAACGGTCTGAATGGTGATAATGATTGGATATCCCTCAGCTTAGGTGGTGGTGGTGCTAGTGAAGATAATTGTAAACCTGCCACAATAAATGGGTTAAACTCGAATCAACCACCGCCATGTAAAGATGGTGACTTGGATCCGTTTGCAGATACTGGTATCTTCCCTTTTAGCTATTTTATTTTGATTAATGCTAACAGCAGCCCTTAGGTCTGTCGATAACAACTGGTTTTCAGAAAATAATGGTATCCTTCAGACACAAATAATATCTGCACTTTTTCCTTTTTTTTTTTCAGTTGAATAACCAATGAAAATAGTGAATAATGATTGTGTTTGAGAAAATATCGGAAATAGCTGGTGATTTTCGGTAGTTGTGTCCAAGTATTTGATTGTTTTTATTGTTAAAATGTGGAAATCCGGTTGTTAACCACTTCTATCTTTATAAATTTTAATTGCTTTAGCAAGCCAAAATGTTAAGACTATTGGGGTTAGAGTGTTAGACTCCATGAAATGTTATATTAAGCTATTATGATTAGTGAAATAGCATGTTTCTACCTGACTTAAGAGGTTTTTTTGGCACTGCGTTCTGTAGGTGATTGTGTTTTACAAAATCAGTAAATGTGCTTGCATTTGCTTCTTATATACATACCCTAATTAGTTCTTTGTTAATAATTTCTTCTTTTTTGGAGTATATATTCTTTCAGCTAATTCTTTCCATGATGCATCTGCTGCAGCTTCTTTGCTTTTCGAAATGAATGGCAGTAAACATGATAAGACCAGCAGAGAAAGATCTGATGACCCTTTCTCGTTTCCTCGCCAAAAGCGTTCAGTAAGACCAAGATTGTATCTATCTATTGAATCAGACTCTGAAGAAGAGAGATAAAGCTTTTAAGAAAAGTTCCTTAACAATTGCTGCTTGTTAATTATTTTCTTCCATGTTCTCAGTTGAAAGCTGAGCAATTTTGCCTTCTAGACGAACAGTAGGTACTAGGTAGATCCTAGCCCAGAAACTCTGTTAACCCTCGTTAGAGTGGTGAGTTTTTGTGGAATTTTTGGTAGCTTAAGTATATTTTTATAATATCCGTTGCTGATGTTATATGGTGCTTTTGTAAAACAGGGCCGGTATAGATTCTTTATGTCGGATCTGGTACAAGAGATCCATATTTGGTCGTATAGCATTCTGGTAGCAATAGCTTGTAAATGTCATTTGCTCGGATGATTTAACTTTTATTTCATATAAATAAGTAAAAGTTTATGTTACATTTATTGCAATACGCATATCGTTTTTATCATTTGATACAGTTACAGTATTATTGTTTTCCATATGATATGCTTTACACTTGATGTAATAACTATTGCGTGCTTGCGTAGCTGTTGATTGTTGCGTACATTTCTTCATATGTAACAACATGAACAAATATAGCTGTAACTGGTTCACTTATAATATGGAAACTTAAGCATTGCTGCTTTCTGCATTAAACAAACATCAAACTTGACTTGAAGTCTTGTTCTTGTTGTCATTACTATCATGAACTCTAAAAACAAGGCCAAACATCGACTCATTGGCGTATTAGTCATCTCTCTACCTGTCTCGCTCTAAAAAAAAATATACCTACTAAAACTTGGCAAAATCTTTCAGCCAAAAAGATAACCAAAAAACGAAAAAAGCTGCTCTTTATCGTCCTTGACCAATTCCTATCAGAAATCATGCTTAAAAGTTACACGATATTGAATAAGGGGAAGACGCCAACATATAAAATCAACAAACAAAGGAATACTCCAATTTCCATGTATCGCTCAGGAATACTCCAATTTCCATGTATCGCTCCTTTTTTGGCTTCTACTTGTGCACAATGGTACGAGGGTAAACAAATGACTATCAAAACTGCCAACAAACATGACCAACTTGAACCTCTTTGCTCTTCAACTAACCAACTGATTTGGAGTCTTTTAAGCTTTCACAACCCGGGCAGTTATGCAAGCTCTCATGAATGTATATGTCACAATCGAGGCAAAAGAACTGTTTGCACTTTGGGCACGTGACACAACGTCCTGGCATGTTTCCTACATCACATCATTAAACTAGTGTAAGCCCAATATAAATTAATAAAAGTTACCATACTAACCCTATTGAGATGCTACTTTACACCACTTTGACCATTTTCCTTAAGTTTTACTAGTCTGATCCTCTATTTCTCGGCACGTGTTGCGAAACACCTTTATTGTCGACAATTTATTTCTATAGAGTGAACTGCGAATGATTATTTTTTCGAACAAAAAATAGGTTTTCGCAACCAAAAAGTGCCAAATATTGGTTTTCGCAACCAAAAAGCGCCAGATATCGAGAATAAGAGGTCATAATGGTAATAACTAAAACAAATGGTCAAAATGGTGTTAAGCCAACTAAAGAGGGCAAGTTTAGTGATTTTCCTATATATAATCTAATTTCTAGGCAAATAGCACAAAGTTTAAAAGCATAATGCTAACCAGGATTCAAGAGACTCTGTTGGCAACCGAAACAATTCTTCGGGCGCTTACGTTGATTCAGTACAATTATAGGATCAACATCTTCAAAGGGTGTTACTGGGAACAGATGGTGATACGATCTTGCCAAATGAGGGGAAGAAACAAGTGTTAACCCACAAATACGACACTCAGTAGGTAACTCACAGACACGCGCTTTGCATCTTGGACAAGTATACCCTCCACCAAATTTAGCTTCTTTGTGACACGAACATATCGATATAACTCCCTCTGCAGCTCTTTGTGGAAATCCCATTCTTATTAGATTAGCTATAGCAAATTCAGCTATGGCTGGAGGCGGTGGTGCATGCTCGAGTATTAGCTCTTTTAAATGTGCCTGTAAAGTAATTTAAAAGCCAAATAAGTTTGAATTCATATTTTGGATGGGGCAAAAGGCATAAAAATGTAACATATTTTGGTCTGTTCTGGCCAGTTACCCGACCAAAATATGTTACCTCATTATACAATTTGCCCTGTTCCGCACTAACAATATTGAACTGACCTCATCTAACGCGACAGAGTATAACCCTCCCGTTTCTTGGCATAAGTATTTGCAAATATAAAGTTCTGCAGAGAGACCAATAACCGAACACCTAATCTTGTCTGTCTTGCATTTCTGAATAGTCTCCATTACATCTCCCGGATCACAAGTACTCAAAGCCGAATACAATATAATAACCTCCCGATGACCATACGACGGGATCTGATTAAGCTGTTCATGTACAAGTTCTAACGCATTCTGAAGTGATGCTTCACCCGAACACCCGAGTTTTCCCATTAAGGCCTTGATATGAGACTCGGGACTACCACCTAGATCAGTTAAACAATGAGCAAGCCCGTCTTTTATAGTCACCAGACCAATTTGACTTAATGGGTTCTGGTCAAAAAATTCCCTTATGAAAGCTTCTACTTGTTTAGCAACCACCATCATTCTGCTTGGACGTAAATCCATTTCTCCAGCTGCCTACACATTACCATTTAATGGTATTCTATGAGTATTTGACATTCAAGTAACAGTTTTAACTAATATTTGATCCGTTCAATCATGCTAACATTACACATTAATATTACTATTGTGATTCAACATTGCTAACTCATTTAAAAGCATTATAAAAGCACCATTGCACCCAAATGTTTTTACTTTCACTAAATTGTCATTGTACATAACAAACTATTTTTTATAGCCATTTGATGTAACAAGCTTTTATTCCGTTACCAATGTACTAAGTGACCTTTTACAACAGGTAAATGATGATGTGGCGTGCCGCCACATCATCAAAAACTGGTGCGTAGCTTAGGACAAAGATAAGGTTATATTACAAAGCAAAGGCTTATATTAATCACAACATAAAGGCTTGTATTAATCACAAAACAACTCAAAGCAAGATATCAGGTGGTACAGTCTGATAAAAAGAATAAGCTAATACAGCCTAAGGCCTAATTAGTGATAACTAATCACTGAAACTAGCGCAAGAATTATCCTCACCCCTCCCTTATACAGTAGCTTATGACCACCAGTTAACCCAACTCATCAATCTCTACATTCAGATAAGCCTTAAGACGTTCTGATGCTACTTCAAATCTAAAAAAGGCTCCTAACTGAATAAGACTACATGGTAAGATATCGCATAGGAGCTGATATGCGTACAGGGCATTCACGATGTAAAAATCACTAGTTACATATGTTTAACATAAACTTAATTATAAAAGCATCATTGTACTCAAATGTAACAAACTTTCACTAAATTGTTGTTGTACATAACAAACATTTATTTATAACCATTTTTTTGTAACAAGTTTTTATTCAGTTACTAATGTACGCAAGTGACCTTCTATAGCAGGTAAAAAAAACTGGTGCGTAGCACCAGTTTTTGATGATGTGGCGGCACGCCACATCATCATTTACCTGGTATAGAAGGTCACTAGGTACATTGGTAACGGAATAAAAACTTGTTACAAAAAATGGTTATAAATAAATGTTTGTTACATAAAATGGCAATTTAGTGAAAGTTTGTTACATTTGAGTACAATGGTGCTTTTATAATGCTTTTAATGGGTTGTTTGTTTCGGCTTCTATAGGGCTTATTTGGTTTTGGGCTTATGTTTTATAAGCTAACTTTTTGTGGCTTATTTTGAAACTTGTGGGCTTGTATAAATTCATTATGACATAATAAACTCATTATAAGCCACAAAAAGTGAGCTTATGAAACATAAGCTCAAAACCAAATGAGTTAGAATCACAATAATAAAATTAGTACTCCTAGTTATAAAAACCCTAAAAAGAGGAAAATGAGTAAACCTTAGAGAAATCACTAAATTGTCGTTGTATGTAACAAACAATTTTTTATAACCATTTTTTGTAACAAGTTTTTATTCAGTTACCAATGTCCGCAAGCGACCTTTTATAGCAGGTAAAGTTTTTGATGATGTGGCGGCACGCCACATCATCATTTACCTAGTATAAAAGGTCACTAGGTACATTGGTAACGGAATAAAAACTTGTTAAAAAAAAATGGTTATAAAAAATTGTTTGTTATATACAAGGGCAATTTAGTGAAAGTATGTTGCATTTGGGTACAATGGTGCTTTTATAATGCTTTTAATGGGTTGTTTGTTTCGGCTTCTATAGGGCTTATTTGGTTTTGGGCTTATGTTTTA
The DNA here is from genome assembly GCA_014162995.1 of Artemisia annua. NCBI lineage: Eukaryota > Viridiplantae > Streptophyta > Magnoliopsida > Asterales > Asteraceae > Artemisia > Artemisia annua. The sequence continues at coordinate 36,024 of LBNU01034531.1, forward strand.
TAAGCTAACTTTTTGTGGCTTATTTTGAAACTTGTGGGCTTGTATAAATTCATTATGACATAATAAACTCATTATAAGCCACAAAAAGTGAGGTTATGAAACATAAGCTCAAAACCAAATGAGTTATAATCACAATAATAAAATTAGTATTCCTAGCTATAAAAATCCTAAAAAGGGAGTATAAATAAACCTTAGAGAAATCGATAACAAGAATAAGATATCGAATAAGGCCTTTCTGAATACGGGAAGAAGCATCATTGGTGGAAGAAGATAAAGAGCGAAGACGCCTGCGATACTGAGCATGATGCAAAGATTGGTTATCAATAGGACGAAGGAGACCAGATTCATCTTCTTGTAAAGATTCCCATGATCTGTCTTCAGCATAAGCTCGTTCCCAAGCTTCTAAGTCTCGTTCGTTGTTGTTGTTGTTGTTGTCGTCATCGTCGTCGTCTTCTTGTTCTCCGGGTAAAGGTTTGGCTCTTCCGTTGTTGGCGTAGTTGTTCATTTGATGATTTGATGTTTGTTTGGTTTTTGGGTCACTGGGGTTTTGGTTTTAGTAGTGATGTTTGGGTTGTTTTTACAAAGAGGGTGTTTGGAAGTGGGTTTTGGCTCCGTTGAAATGCTTCTTGAACGAGCTTTCCAGAATTGCTCCAAGCGTTTAAGTACTGAAATTACATATATACCCCCATTTGTTTAATCATTAATTTTACTTTAATGTGTATGTGACCTTTTTCGTAATTTTACACTTTATAATTACTCCTACAGCTACGTTACAAAACATGTTTTTTAAATAAACAACTACTGCTTACTGCTACTGCCAACTGCTTACTGCTTATTGCTACTGCTACGTGTCGCCAAACATAGCCTGTGAATGATTATTTGATATTTTTTGTTTTTTACTTTTTAAATGTATAAATAATGTAAAGTCAAATCAGTTTTATTACTTATGAAACATAGATGTGTTTAAACATTAAATGGAGTACTAAGTAAAAAAGATTAATATAGTCTAGCAACAAGGAAATAAAACGTCTTAAACAAAATATTCAAGAATATTAGGTCGAAATTTTATCTAAAAATTTAGGCATATATTGTTGATTTGTTGTACTCTCATGTGGTCGAAAATTTACATCAATTTACAAATTGTCATTATCATTTTCAATTTACAGTGATAAAATTGCGAAAAGAAATATTTCATAGTATGCTTAACATTTTTAATTAATAATTAAAATATTTTCTAAGGAAAAATTTAAGCTCGTGTTTACATGTGCCACAATTTAATTTCACAACCAGTTGTATATTGCTATTGTTGGGAAAAATTCTCAAGTGTTTGAGCATCATCATCATTATCATCTTGAACATTATTTGTTTTAGAAGAAATTGGGGTAATTCTCATAAACGTACCATCAATATTAAAGGAAAAAATCGAGCAAAAATATAGTACGAAATGAAGAAAGAACCTGAGGGGAAAAAAAAAAGGTGGAAATGTTACAAGACATTAAGAGACATTAAAACACCTCCTTCACATCTAGTTGGGTAAGAGATTTTAACTTCTAACCGCGTTTGAACGAGAAAACAAAACAAACGCTCTTATTAGGCCAAACTAGCTTCATGACCCGCCCGATGGTCGGGTACGCTTCATAAAATTGTTTGTCGATTTTTTTTACACGTAAAATAAATAATGAATAAGTCAAATATTTTGAAGGCAATAAATTGAAAAATCATAAATATATTGCTCATGTATTATACATAAAAATAACAATCATAAGTAATAAATAACGACAAATAATATTGTTTGACAAAATCTAATTGGAAATAAATAAATAATGAATAACGACAAATATCTTAAACACAAAAAATAGAAAAGAAAAAAAAGTTTTCATGTAATATATATAAAAAGAACGATAAAAAATATGACTGAACGTAAATCAATCATGAATAACGCAAAATATCTTCATCAAATAAAAGGGAAAGCATTCATGTGCAGGGGAGCTTAGTATTGCAGCTAAAAACAAACATCCTACACTATGTTATGATTGAAAAAACTCATATAGGTACCTGCTATAGAAGGTCACTTGCGTCCATTAGTAACTGAATAAAAACTTGTTACGAAAAATGGTTATAAATAATTGTTTGTTACATACAACGACAATTTAGTGAAAGTATGTTACATTTTGGTACAATGGTGCTTTTTTGTAACAAGTTTTTATTCAGTTACCAATGCACGCAAGTGACCTTCTATAGCAGGTAAAAACTGGTGCGCACCAGTTTTTGATGATGTGGCGGCACGCCACATCATCATTTACCTGGTATAGAAGGTCACTAGGTACATTGGTAACGGAATAAAAACTTGTTAAAAAAAAATGGTTATAAAAAATTGTTTGTTACATACAACGACAATTTAGTGAAAGTTTGTTACATTTTGGTACAATGGTTATAAAATTAGTACACTAGTTATAAAAACCCTAAAAAGGGGAAAATGAGTATAAATAAACCTTAGAGAAATCGATAACAAGAATAAGATATCGAATAAGGCCTTTTTGAATACGGGAAGAAGCATCGGAGGAAGAAGATAAAGAGCGAAGACGCCTGCGATACTGAGCATGATGCAAAGATTGATTGTCAATAGGACGAAGGAGACCAGATTCATCTTCTTGTAGAGATTCCCATGATCTGTCTTCAGCATAAGCTCGTTCCCAAGCTTCTAAGTCTCGTTCGTTGTTGTTGTTGTTGTCGTCGTCGTCGTCGTCTTCTTGTTCTGCTAAAGGTTTTGCTCTTCCGTTGTTGGCGTAGTTGTTCATTTGATGNACATTAAGAGACATTAAAACACCTCCTTCACATCTAGTTGGGTAAGAGATTTTAACCTCTAACCGCGTTTGAACGAGAAAACAAAACAAACGCTCTTATTAGGCCAAACTAGCTTCATGACCCGCCCGATGGGCGGGTACGCTTCATAAAATTGTTTGTCGAATTTTTTTTACGTGTAAAATAAATAATGAATAAGTCAAATATTTTGAAGGCAATAAATTGAAAAATCATAAATATATTGCTCATGTATTATACATAAAAATAACAATCATAAGTAATAAATAACGACAAATAATATTGTTTGACAAAATCTAATTGGAAGAAAATAAATAATGAATAACGACAAATATCTTAAACACAAAAAATAGAAAAGAAAAAAAGTTTTCATGTAATATATATAAAAAGAACGATCAAAAGTATGACTGGGCGTAAATCAATCATGAATAACGCAAAATATCTTCATCAAATAAAAGGGAAAGCATTCATGTGCAGGGGAGCTTAGTATTGCAGCTCAAAACAAACATCCTACACTATGTTATGATTGAAAAAACTCATATAGGTAATCATTGCAAAGTATGTGTGGACTATCGCTCTGTTTATGTTCAACCACCTTTCAAACGACCTCATCAAAATCCTTTAAACCCACCTTAAAAAAGACAAAATTATATCAGTGAAAGGCATCAGTAATTATGTTATTGCTCAGCTTCTAATTTGTTTATTTACAATTTTGTATCATAGTAACATACTACCATACAACACTAAGGCATATGGTAATATATAGTATACATATTTACAAAATTAATGCAATTTTATTTTTTTAAATATCTGAAAAGTAATCAATTCATTTACTACAAAATGTTTAAGTATTATATATAGAATCAACAAATTTTCAAGTTAGCTACCACATACCGTGGACACTGTCCGGACCATTGTGAATCGGGGGAGTATGATTGGTCTTATTGAGTGTGAACTTCCCTTCCGTGTTTGTAACCCTTCCAACAGTGCAATCAATAGGGTGCAAGACCATTCTAGGAAAAAAAATAGACATAACTATAGAATCAAAATAGAGATACATAACTGTGAGTACACATTCAACCCATTGCCATTTGTGTTGTTAGAAAATGAGAATAGCCTATTTTTTTAGCTTTATAATCAATTAACCACAATAGAACAAAAAAATTGCAAATTAAGCCATTAATCATCAACAAAAATCTTACCTTTTTTATCGTTTATGAACTACTAACCTTCAATAGATTCCCAATTTGAGTTGAAAATAACCCTAATACATGAACATACAAAAAAAAATGATTAAGATTCAATAGAACTCCAAATCGTACCTTTGGCTTAAGATCATTAATTTGCGGCTTGATTAATTAGTTAGTATCCCGAACACATGGTGAGCTTTTCATCAAACCTGTGATAACTGAAGTAAAAAGAAAAAAAAAATCCAAACAAACATCATATATTTGCAATATGTAAAATCAATACCAACGAACCTCTGGTGAAGAGATGACTATTGAGCTTCCAGGGATAATTGTGTGTGGCACGGTCCTACAATATCAATAAAAGACACTTACGACTATTGAGCTTCCATGGATACTTGTGTGTGGCACGGTCCTACAATATCAATAAAAGACACTCGTAAGTTTCAAGATCATTCCGGTTAATTTTTAAACTGCATTGTCCTGTGAGAAATATGTACCCAACTAATTTGGCATGGAAATATTAATACAAATTAAAAACAATGAGTAGTGGCAATTTTAATCAGTAGGTTGTACATGGTTCCATCTAAGAGCACATGGTAAGGTAACACAAGGTTAAAACTTAACTCACTGCCACAACCTTAACTCCTGACTTTCCACCCCGGTAGCATAACTCACCTATAACTCACCTTAACTCACCTCCACCCCAATTATTTTCAATTTCAACCCCAAATTTTAACAAATACTTCATTTAAAACTAACATAAACATTTATAAAACACAAATTACATAAAACATCTTAATTAAACTACGATAATTAAACATAAAACATGTTAATTAAACTACAATTATTAAAAAGAAAACATCTTAATTAAACTACGATACTTAAACATAAACTACGATTTAAATAAGCTACGAATCAAGAAAACGAATCATCCGACACATAACCCACGTGACTTGAATAGTAATGTTATATGGTGCTTTTGTAAACCAGGGCCGGTATAGATTCTTTATGTCGGATCCGGTACTAGAGATCCATATTTGGTCGTACAGCATTCTGGTAGCAATAGCTTGTAAATGTCATTTGCTCGGATGATTTAACTTTTATTTCATATAAATAATTAAAAGTTTATGTTACATTTATTGCAATACGCATATCGTTTTTATCATTGATACAGTTACAGTATTATTGTTTTGCATATGATATGATTTACACTGATATAATAATTATTGCGTGCTTGCGTAGCTGTTGATTGTTGCGTACATTTCTTCATATGTAACAACACGAACAAATATAGCTGTAACTGGTTCACTTATAATATGGAAACTTAAGCATCGCTGCTTTCTGCATTAAACAAACATCAAACTTGACTTAAAGTCTTGTTCTTGTTACTTTGTTGTCATTACTATCATGAACTCTAAAAACAAGGCCAAGCATCGACTCATTGGCGTATTAGTCATCTCTCTACCTGTCTCACTCTAAAAAAAAAATATATACCTACTAAAACTTGGCAAAATCTTTCAGCCAAAAAGATGATCAAAAAATGAAAAAAGCTGCTCTTTATCGTCCTTGACCAATTCCTATCAGAAATCATGCTTAAAAGTTACAGTATATTGAATAAGGTGAAGACGCCAACATATAAAATCAACAAACAAAGGAATACTCCAATTTCCATGTATCGCTCAGGAATACTCCAATTTCCATGCATCTCCTTTTTTGGCTTCTACTTGTGCACAATGGTACGAGGGTAAACAAATGACTATCAAAACTGCCAACAAACATGACCAACTTGAACCTCTCTGCTCTTCAACTAACCAACTGATTTGGAGTCTTTTAAGCTTTCACAACCCGGGCAGTTATGCAAGCTCTCATGAATGTATATGTCACAGTCGAGGCAAAAGAACTGCTTGCACTTTGGGCACGTGACACAACGTCCTGGCATGTTTCCTACATCACATCATTAAACTAGTGTGAGCCCAATATAAATTAATAAAAGTTACCATACTAACCCTATTGAGATGCTACTTTACACCACTTTGACACATGTTGCGAAACACCTTTATTGTCGACAATTTATTTCTATAGAGTGAACTGCGAATGATTATTTTTCCAACAAAAAATTGGTTTTCGCAACCAAAAGTGCCAAATATCTAGAATAAGAGGCCATAATGGTAATAACTAAAACAAATGGTCAAAATGGGTCAAAATGGTGTTAAGCCAACTAAAGAGGGTAAGTTTGGTGATTTTCATATATATAATCTAATATCTAGGCAAATAGCACAAAGTTTAAAAGCATAATGCTAACCAGGATTCAAGAGACTCTGTTGGCAACCGAAACAATTCTTCGGGCGCTTACGTTGATTCAGTACAATTATAGGATCAACATCTTCAAAGGGTGTTACTGGGAACAGATGGTGATACGATCTTGCCAAATGAGGAGAAGAAACAAGTGTTAACCCACAAATACGACATTCAGTAGGTAACTCACAAACACGCGCTTTGCATCTTGGACAAGTATACCCTCCACCAAATTTAGCTTCTTTGTGACACGAACATATCGATATAACACCCTCGGCAGCTCTTTGTGGAAATCCCATTCTTATTAGATTAGCTATAGCAAATTCAGCTATGGCTGGCGGCGGTGGTGCATGCTCGAGTATTAGCTCTTTCAAATGTGCCTGTAAAGTAATTTAAAAGCCGAATAAGTTTGTATTCGTATTTTGGATGGGGCAAAACGCATACAAATGTAATATATTTTGGTCTGTTCTGGCCAGTTACCCGACCAAAATATGTTACCTCATTATACAATTTACCCTGTTCCGCACTAACAATATTGAACTGACCTCATCTAACGCGACAGAGTATAACCCTCCTGTTTCTTGGCATAAGTATTTGCATATATAAAGTTCTGCAGAGAGACCAATAACCGAACACCTAATCTTGTCTGTCTTGCATTTCTGAATAGTCTCCATTACATCTCCCGGATCACAAGTACTCAAAGCCGAATACAATATAATAACCTCCCGATGACCATATGACGGGATCTGATTAAGCTGTTCATGTACAAGTTCTAATGCATTCTGAAGTGATGCTTCACCCGAACACCCGAGTTTTCCCATTAAGGCCTTGATATGAGACTCGGGACTGCCACCTAGATCAGTTAAACAATGAGCAAGCCCGTCTTTAATAGTCACCAGGCCAATTTGACTTAATGGGTTCTGGTCAAAAAATTCCCTTATGAAAGCTTCTACTTGTTTAGCAACCACCATCATTCTGCTTGGACGTAAATCCATTTCTCCAGCTGCCTACACATTACCATTTATCAGTTAAACTATGAGTATTTGACATTCAAGTAACAGTTTTAACTAATATTTGATCCGTTCAATCATGCTAACATTACACATTAGTAATATTTACTATTGTAATTCAACATTGCTAACTCATTTAAAATCATTATAAAAGCACCATTGTACCCAAATGTTACATACTTTCACTAAATTGTTGTTGTACATAACAAACTATTTTTTATAACCATTTGATGTAACAAGCTTTTATTCTGTTACCAATGTACTAAGTGACCTTTTACAACAGGCAAATGATGATGTGCTTAGGACAAAGATAAGGTTATATTACAAAGCAAAGGCTTATATTAATCACAACATAAAGGCTTGTATTAATCACAAAACAACTCAAAGCAAGATATCATGTGGTACACTCTGATAAAAAGAATAAGCTAATACAGCCTAAGGCCTAATTAGTGATAACTAATCACTGAAACTAGCACAAGAATTATCCTCACCCCTTATACAGTAGCTTATGACCACGAGTTAACCCAATTCATCAATCTCTACATTCAGATAAGCCTTAAGACGTTCTGATGCTACTTCAAATCTAAAAAAGGCTCCTAACTGAATAAGACTACATGGTAAGATATCGCATAGGAGCTGATATGCGTACAGGGCATTCACGATGTAAAAATCACTAGTTACATATGTTTAACATAAACTTAATTATAAAAGCATCATTGTACTCAAATGTAACAAACTTTCACTAAATTGTCGTTGTACATAACAAACATTTATTTATAACCATTTTTTTGTAACAAGTTTTTATTCAGTTACCAATGTACGCAAGTGACCTTCTATAGCAGGTGAAAAAAACTGGTGCGTAGCACCAGTTTTTGATGATGTGGCGGCACGCCACATCATCATTTACCTGGTATAGAAGGTCACTAGGTACATTGGTAACGGAATAAAAAATTGTTAAAAAAAATGGTTATAAATAATTGTTTGTTACATACAAGGGCAATTTAGTGAAAGTATGTTACATTTTGGTACAATGGTGCTTTTTTGTAACAAGTTTTTATTCAGTTACTAATGTACGCAAGTGACCTTCTATAGCAGGTAAAAAAAAACTGGTGCGTAGCACCAGTTTTTGATGATGTGGCGGCACGCCACATCATCATTTACCTGTTATAAAAGGTCACTTAGTACATTGGTAACGGAATAAAAGCTTGTTAAAAAAAATGGTTATAAAAAATTGTTTGTAACATACAAGGGCAATTTAGTGAAAGTTTGTTACATTTGGGTACAATGATGCTTTAAAATGAGTTAGAATCACAAATAATAAAATTAGTACACTAGTTATAAAAACCCTAAAAGGGAAAATGAGTATAAATAAACCTTAGAGAAATCGATAACAAGAATAAGATATCGAATAAGGCCTTTTTGAATACGGGAAGAAGCATCATTGGTGGAAGAAGATAAAGAGCGAAGACGCCTGCGATACTGAGCATGATGCAAAGATTGGTTATCAATAGGACGAAGGAGACCAGATTCATCTTCTTGTAAAGACTCCCATGATCTGTCTTCAGCATAAGCCCGTTCCCAAGCTTCTAAGTCTCGTTCGTTGTTGTTGTTGTTGTCGTCATCGTCGTCGTCTTCTTGTTCTGCTAAAGGTTTTGCTCTTCCGTTGTTGGTGTAGTTGTTCATTTGATGATTTGATGTTTGTTTGGTTTTTGGGTCACTGGGGTTTTTGTTTTAGTGATGTTTGGGTGGTTGTTGTTATAAAAAAGAGGGTGTTTGGAAGTGGGTTTTGGCTCCGTTGAGAGCCTGTGAATGATTATTTGATATTTTTTGTTTTTTACTTTTTAAATGTATAAATAATGTAAGAGAGGTCAAATCAGTTTTATTTATCTATATACTAAAAGCCGTTTTTAAACGGGATCCAACGGTGTTGTATTACGGTATAATTATGTCATAAATGTGAAACCCGATTGGCTGTTACATACTAAGTTAACACTTGGCATTTTTTCACATGGAGCTTTGACTAACAAGGGGTGCCTGCTACAGTGCGTTAGTAACAGTGCACCCCGTTTTCCGTTTACATAGCAAGCTTTTTGTTACAGGACACATGTTTCTCTTTTTCACCTCCCATCTCACTTCTTCTCAGGTCCTAGAAATTTCTACTTCCCCTCACCTCTTAGAAATTTCTGCCAACCCCTCATCTCACCTTTTGACCACCAAACCCTTGCACCGGAAGACCCTTCTAATCTTCATCAAACAATATTCCAGATCGATAAACAATTGATTTCAACCACCAGTCGATTTAAACCACAGATTGGGATTCGATCCATTTTTTTTACCCTAAACTAAATAAACGAGCATTTTTCTCCTTTTCCACAAAAATTAATGACAACACCTTAATCGGAAAACTCGGCTTTGTTCCATACACTTTTTGTTAAATTTATGGTTTATAGTGCCAGATTGTTTATTGCTTTTCTTTTGTTATTCTTATGGTTTTGGAGATGCTATTGAAGATGGGGATGACGGCGACCTCGAGGAGGTATATAAAAATAATGTTGTAATTTATTTATTTATTTATTTATTTATTTTTCTATACATTGATGCATTTATTTACTTATTTATTTTTTTAGTCAGATTATATAAGAAATTTATTAGGGGTGTTTGGATGTATGATTATGGATTTTTGTTTATAGCCATGAATTAAGGGGATGTTTGTTTAAGCTTATATACAGCGTTATGAGCTTATTTGTGTTTCCGGATTATTTTGGGAACCTCTAGAACATGGTTAATTTAGGTCAGAAAATTTATTAGGGGTGTTTGGATGTATGATTATGGATTTTGATTATAGCCTTGAATTAAGAGACTGTTTGTTTAAGCTTATATGCGGTCTTATGAGTTTATCTGTGTTCCCGGATCATTTTCGGAACCTCTAGAACATGGTTGCTCTTACTCAGAATAAGCAAATAACCGTTATATGTTTGCTCCACTTAACCAAAAGTGCTAAACTGCAAGTTAGAAAAAAATAACTACCCTGATAAGGTAACATATAGTAAAAAGCACCTCTTTTAAGTAGACTAACCGTTTTAGTATATACACATTTATAAAAACAATTATGAAGAACTGTGATTGTTTTCCATAGCCTTGCATAAGATTTCATTCATTGAAAGTTGGGTTGTCATTACAGTGCAATGGTCCAGGCCGATGCTTCATTTGGTAGCCTCATGCCACCGGAGGATGGTCTGAAGAAAGAATGCCACAGAAAGAGGTAGTATGCAGACCACCTGCTGAGAGATCATGCGCCGAGTGATCTTGGATATTTGAGAGATGCACTCCAAGACAAAGAAAAGTAAGCCCTTCAGAAACATTAGGCTGAGATTTTAACAATGCAATTCCGTATTTTTTTATTTACCGTCTAATGTATTTGTTACTTTGGTTCAAAATAAAGGTGTCTCTTACATAATTCTTTTTGTAAAAACTTTTTAGGTATTGCTTATATACTTATTGATTATCCAAAGAAAGCCACATCCCCAACTTGGTCGTTTGCTACGCCTGAGGCGATGTCCACTTGATGTGAGTCACACCGTGTTTGCAGTTTTCGATAGGCAATAAATGTCTTCTTTTCAAGTAAGGTTTCCTACTTTGCACGTCTAAACTTGACGTTAGTCACCTATTTGCAATTTATTTACATATCTGCATTTTACTTGGTATATGTTTGCTATTGTTACTATGTTTTCGGTCATCATCGATGTATTCAGAACTTAGGTTACAACAGCAGAATCAGAACGGAAAAAAAAATAACAAAATAAGGAAACAAAAAATATCAATAGTTGCTACATCTTAAGGTGTATCAGCTTGCGTTCCTTTCAAAATTTAAACGCCAAAAAGGCATATGTGTTACTTTTATAAATTCTAGAATTATGTTTTGTTTCATCACATATACTACTGTACCTATTAGAATTTATTTCTTTGTTGTTGTCGTTTAGCCATCATTTTATGTTCTAGGTAGATCATTCCGTAG
>LBNU01034532.1:0-20309 GCA_014162995.1 Artemisia annua
TATAAATACCCCCATCCCCTCTCCATTTCATTCACACCTCTTCTCTTCTCTTTGCCTTCAATACTCTGGTCTTGGTAGCAGTACAAGAGTCCTAGGAAACTTAGAAGTCGAGTGGTATAAGCCTTGCATGCTTGTCAAGTCGTATTTGCCCTAGAAAACCCTAAAACCCCTCGTTACACCCTAGCTGGTCTCGTAAGATTTCTTTACTTGCTTTCTTTAGCTTTAGTTCAGTCCTAGGATAGTATTAGGATGCCTTAGATACCATTAGAACCCTTGCCTAACCCTTGGTCATAATCATTTGCTAGTTTTCTTTTTAAAACCCTAATTATAGACTAAACCCTAATTATATGGTATAAGTCCTTTCCATAAGCCCTAAAATAGTCTAGATAACATAGATAAGCTAATATTAGTTAACCATAAGCAACGAAACCTTTTTGCTTCATAAAAATATAGTTTGCATGGAATTAGGACTAGTTTTGCAAAGTTTTCCATGCATAGGGGTATATACGGTAACTTTCTGAAAATATTAAGTCTAGGGACTATTTTTGACATTTCTTAGAAGTTATAAGTTTAAGTACCCTTTTTGCAAAGTTATAAAACCCTAGGATAAAAAGTTAAATAGTTATAAACTTAAAAGGACTAGTTTTGCAAAAGTTATAAAGTTAAGGGTCTAAATGGTAAATATAGAAAACTTATAATTCCAAGGGTCATTTTTGCCATTTTCCTAAAATATAGAAGTATAGGGACTAATTGTGTCAAGTATAGATAGTTATAAGTATAATAATATAAGTATTATAAGTTTAGGGTAGATTTTGTAAATATGTTAAACTATAAGGGTATAAAATAAAAATATGAAAGTTAGAAGCATAACACAATACTAGGGAGCTTCATGTGAGGAGTATTATGTGGATATTTCGTTTTGACGAGTTTGCTGGGTTTACGATTTAAAGTGCCCTGGCTCCTCAAACGATTATTGCATGTACTTCTGAATTATGATGGCCCGAACGGTGTTATGTTATAACTAAACTCTAAATAAATACATAACTCAATAGTAAGGAGCTTCATGTGAGGAGTATTAACTTCTGAATTATGATGGCCCGAATGGTATTATGTTGATAACATAATACAATAGTAGGGAGCTTCATGTGAGGAGTCTTCTACTTCTGAATTATGATGGCCTGAATGGTGTTGTGTTATATCTAAAACCCTAAAAACCCTAAGAATAATTACTTAAGAAAACATAAACAAAACAACTAGAGCTTGACATACATCCACACCTACAACACACCAGGATGCGTGAGTAAGGCAGTCTAGTTTCCGAGTCACTTTTTGCATCAATAAGATTTCCCTAAGCCCAGGTGAGTTTTGATAGCCTCACACCTTTTAAATTCCGTGAGTTTTCGTAGCCTCACATCTTTTTAAACTTTCACTCTAAATTCTTTACAAACCCTGTGAAGGGGATACATGCTACTTGCTTTACTTTAAACCGAATACAAGTCTTTTTCTTTGTTTGTTGCACGAGTAAACTATCTGCCACCACTACATAACTAAAATTCATGAATCTAATCGTTTGGGATATTTTACCCACGCTTACGCGAATATAGTTGATAGATCTATTCAAGTTTGACAACTCCCGTTGATACTACATCTTTCTGGATGGTATCAATAAGTACTATATTTGAACCCACTGAAGGATTAACTTTGGCAAGTTATCCTTCCTATCCCCTCATGGTTGGGTCTGCAGCCCCCATGACCCGGACTGTTAACGTGTGGTTCATGAGCTTAGTGCAACATAACCCACACATGATAATTGTAGAATGCATTACAATTATCATAAACACTACATTTTCCTTGAAGGGTGTATCAACTGAACCCTGTGGAACTTGTATTCACTAACACTTAAACCTATGACTCTCACTCAACACCTAGTGTTGACTTTTTAAGCATGTATCCTAGGTATATCATTACTACGGAGATGTGGCAGAAGGAGGCACTGAAATTAAAGGACTTTCAAACCGGTTATCATTCAAACATAACATATCACTTAGACTTTGGGACCTCATCAATAGTAAAAGTATATCTTTTACTATAAAAACTCTGATAATCAAATGAATGATAACTAAATTTCTATAAACGTCTCTTTTCGAGTCGTTTTCTATTACTGTAACTATTCGAAATCAGTAGTTTCGTTTTTATATAACTATTATAAAAACGCTTCCAGAAATATATTTCTCTCAATTACCAAATCAAAGTACCGAGGTTACACTTTAGCTCAACGGGACACATGATATAATAATAAAACAAACCTACCCTTATCTTATGACCTCCACCGCCTCCCTCTTCATATAAATAAGCAGATAGAATCAGATTTATCTATCTCTCCCTCATCCCTCTCTCTCTCTACAACACCGCCACTCTCCTACCGCCTCTCAGTCGCCATCACCATCAACACATAAATATCAAAGGTTGTAGAGTAGAGATCGTGAGTTTTAATTCGTTTGGTTCGCATAACGCCACCACCACCATCACCACCACAGTCACAAACAATCACCCTCATCTTGCCTAATCGTCTCTCCTTCATGGGTATGTTGAATATAAGTTATTTTTGCTAACTTCTTTAGTTAAATTCGTATACAAAACGATTATTAGGTTTTCGTGGATGATAATAAAAGGTTAACAACATCTTTATAAAATTTGTATGGTTAAAAATAAATTAAAGTGTTTGTTTGATTCGTTTTGATCTGTGGTCAAGCCAAGAAACCCGATTGGGTCTCGATTTAGTTTTAGATTTGCTTATCTTGTTACTGTGGCTTAAGTCAGGTTGTGACTAGTTTGATTGTGTTTGTCTGTTCAAGTGCAAGTAAGAAAACCAGGAAGATGTATTGGTTATTTTTGTTTGAATGATCAGTCAACAAGGGTTGTATTCGGCTAAGCTTATTGTTGTATATTTTTGTTGTGGGTTGCTATTCATAGAAGACAAACAGGATTGTTTGATTTGCGCTTAAGTGTGGGCTTACGTGACTTTTGCGGCTTATGCTTATTTTGGTGACACAATAGTGGATTTTGGGTAAGCTTATTTTAATTAAGCTTATTATGGGTTTCAGCTTATTTAGTGTTGGCATGTATATGCTTATTTTGATAAGCTGCTTTGTACATGTGAACATAATTCTAAGTCTTATAAATTTGGATTGAACCAATTGGTGGATTTGTTACAACTATATTTGGGCTAAATATATATATATATATATCATGACGGGTTAAGTGTAAGATATAAACCTTATCGGACTATTGGACTAAATATTTTAAACTTAACGGACAAATATAATGGATTATGACTTAGATATATATTGGACAAACTTATGAGACATACTTTGGACAAGTTGACAAATATTAGACATGACATTGAAACTTATATCTTATTAGTATTATTTGGACTGTTGGATTATATTGGATCAATTTACGGATTATTGACGGACTTTACTATACGGATTGTGATTTGGCATATTAGACTCGTACTTTAGACATTGAACTTTGACTCGAATTATTCGAGAACTCATATCAAGTAGATATTATTTAGATTAATATTAGACTCATGATGGACTATATGTATATACATATATGACCTTGGACAAAGGTTTTAGATATTGGACTTGGGGTTATTAGATTACTTCACCTTCGGACTTTAACAGACTTAAGATATCGGTCGATTACCCATTGTACTATTATCGGGCTATTAAATATAATATATACGTGCTTCATATATATCATATATTTTGGCTTGCGTTTTGTCTTGAGTCTATAATTTTATACCACCACACGAATGACGATACTAAACTTTTACAAATATTGATACAAATCTTTCACGAAAACTAAAATGTTTTATCATTTGAAACTCATATGTATTGTACTATTATTACGTGACATATTCTGAGATAAACTACATATTCATTAGGTCGTGCCGAATTCCATATCATTGTGCTCTAATTCTTGACATCACTTATGTTATACTATTCTGCCATACTCCTTGGCACTGTTGTGTTACTTGTGTCACTACATTCTAAGGTGAGATTTCATAGCCCCGTTTTTCAATTTATTATTTCATTTCAAACCTACGGGGGGAATACATTGCACCATTTTCATACGGGCCAAAGTATCAAATTCATTTACATTGCTTAAGTTGCCGCATTGCCATGTTAAAGTCCCCTGTTTATCATGAACCGTTAATTAACAGTAAGCGAGAGTGAATGAATAGATCTATTGAGGGTGACGCCTCCGTCCGGGTTGGTAGCGGCAACTGGTCATACGGACGCATTTCATTTTTATCATATTAGCGTGTCTGGCGAAACACTATGTTGGGGCGTTCATAATCAGTCTTGCTTCGGGGTCATGAGCTTATAGCAATTGTATTATTTTTCAGTATATGGCGACATTGTCATATGTATCTTATACTTGTGGTTACCGTACAGACTTATCATTTACGTAAACCTATGATTTCTCACCAACATTATTGTTGACCGTTTTAGCAATGTATTTTCATGTAATTAAGGAATTAGCTGGCATGTGAAGGCACACGGAAAACAATTTTGAAGACAATGCATATATTATCATTCTAGAAACTTTACAACTTTTATGTTGTACATTTCGTAAACTTGTGGGACCTCTTTGTAAACTCTGACATTTTAATCGAATGATAATTTATTTCAAAATGTCTCACTTAGAGTCGTTTTTTATAACATGTACTATAACCATGAAGTAATACCCCAGTGACACAATCTTCCGTTGCGATATTTTGGGGGTGTTACAGATTGGTATTAGAGCATGGGTTATAGAGAACCAGGTTGCATTTGAACCTAGATTATAACTACATTTTACATTTTAACCCGTAACACTCATTGTTGTCTTTCACATTCCATGTGTCATGCCTACTCTTACATTCGTGTGATCTATGAAACCTTTTTAAGACATTGTATGTGATTACAATGGTCTCATTCACTATTATAA
Organism: Artemisia annua; assembly: GCA_014162995.1. Classification (NCBI taxonomy): domain Eukaryota; kingdom Viridiplantae; phylum Streptophyta; class Magnoliopsida; order Asterales; family Asteraceae; genus Artemisia; species Artemisia annua. The sequence continues at coordinate 5,002 of LBNU01034532.1, forward strand.
CATTGTGAGTTACACAATGGTCTCGTTTACTTTTCAGACATTGTGAGTTACACAATGGTCTCGTTTACTTTTCAGACATCATGAGATACACAACATGTTTATTTATATATCTCAGACATCGTGAGATAGACAATGATCTTATCTATTTCTCAAACATTGAGAGACACACAATAGTTTTATCTGTTTCTCATACATTATGAGATACACATTAGTCTTATTTATTTCCCGACATTGTGAGTTGCACAATGGTCTCTCTTGTATTTCTCAAATATTGTGAGAAGGCTATTTCATAACTATGAACTTACCAACTCTTTTGAAGGCCATGTCGACTTTCTCTGATTATCTTACTCATCATCTCCGAGGATGAGTGTGAACATTCATTCCATACTCTCGGAACACTTACAACGTCTCATAATACACCGCTTTGTAACTCATCAGTTAAGTATTAGTGTTGTGTCAGGAATTCTTAAGTAGGATGATTTATAACGTCTTTATTTGAATGGATTGGGATGCCTTTTTATTTAAATAAAGAAATTATGAATCACCGAACCATAAGTTTATACTCCTTTATTTACATTGTTTGGGATGCCTCTCTATGTAAGTAATGGATTATAAATAAGTGGGCTTATTTGTATCCGATGTGACGTGAGTATGAACTCGAACTTGAGAATCACCAGTATTTTACCACTCAGCAAAAATCTTAAGACCTCATTTGAACTACCTGAGTTCATTCTTAAGTTATCACTTTTACCGTTACAAATCATTACAATTATGGGCTATTTATTGAGTTAACAGACTTGTTACACTCTTGACTTGGTTCAATCTCGAACTAACAAACTGGGTACGATATTTCACCACCTATCGCATAAGCTCTCCTACGAGTTCCTTCCAATTGTTGGCCCTTATTTTGGGGACATTGTTTCTCGAAATGTCCTCACTCCTCACATCTCATCACCGTTTGTTACAATTGTTGTTACTGTTGTTATTTTTGCCATTATTGAATCCTTGAGCAGACCGAGATCGTACAACATGATCCATTAGGTTATGAAACATCTAGATTGTTTTATCCAGTGTGAGTGGAATCAAACAAAGTTACGTTCTCTTGAATATTAAGTGAAAATTTTCAGATTAATTTTCCCCATAACTTCTCATTGGTTGAGACCATCATTGGGCACGATACTGCCAACTCTTGAAAGCAATGAATATAGGTCATGATGTCAACACCTCTGACAGCAAGGTTCTAAAAATTTCACCTCCATTTCTTGCACCTCATTCCGAGGGAAATACTTCTTTGGTCCCAGCAATCTTGTAAGTATTCTCAGTACTAATAGATGGAGAACAACATTCCACCATGACAAAGCATCATCCAGAAGTATTCTTGTGGCATATTTAACTTTACAGTTTTCAGCAAACAGTTGCTGATCAACAATACAAACCCTATCATCTCAAACCAACGAGTCAAACCAACCGCTCTTCTGTGACCTAGGAATTGTTGAGCTTGTAGCTCCTGAACTCCTTGTAAGAGCAACCTTTAACCACTGATACAACATTCACTCATGTGGCACCTCTAACTGGCTCTGCAGCATTAGACTCTTCGGTTGCGAAAATCAGAATTTACCATAAATACCCCCACACACCTTTTCCCATAAATCTCAACATCGGGCTATTCAAGATCTTGATTACGATTGGTCCGGTAGCTTACACACTAAAGCTACTACCAGAACTTAGTGGTGTACACTACATCTTCTACGTGTGAAATATGAAAAAGTGTCTTTCTGATTGGACACTCACTATTCTTCTGGAAAAGATCCAGATTGACCGTAAGGTCAAACGACTTAAGTAAAGTCGCATCCCTATTGTCAAAATTCGTTAGAACTTTCAGTAAGAACTCAAATTCACGTAGGAGCGTGAAGACCAGATGTGTCGCAAGTGCTTCCATCTTTTCTCGAACACACTGTCAGCAGATAACACCCACTGAACTTCGGGACGAAGTTCCAATTGAGGGGTGGATACTGTAATAACCCATAAATTTTTATAAGGAAAAATAACTATTTTGCCATTTGACTTTGACTTGTTGACTATTTCACTTTTACCGTAACGTAAAAGCAATTACTATAACCGGAAGTTAACCGGTAGTCTTCCAAGTTAAATAATTCATTCTGTTTTGAATTATTGCTCTCTGAACATTTACATTCACCTTTGTCTATTTAACGAGATGTTATATTGCTTTTCCTGCGTACCGATACCGTAATAATAATGGTTTACATTCGATAATCACTATTCGGAATCAGTAGTTTCGGTTTTATATAACTATTATAAAAACGCTTCCAGAAATATATTTCTCACAATTACCAAATCAAAGTACCGAGGTTACACTTTAGCTCAACGGGACACGGGACACATGATATAATAATAAAACAAACTTACCCTTATCTTATCACCTCCACCGCCTCCCTCTTCATATAAATAAGCAGATAGAATCAGATTTATCTATCTCTCCCTCATCCCTCTCTCTCTCTCTACAACACCGCCACTCTCCCACCGCCTCTCAGTCGCCATCACCATCAACACATGAAGATCGAAGGTTGTAGAGTGGAGATCGTGAGTTTTGATTCGTGTGGTTCGCATAACGCCACCACCATCACCACCATAGTCACAAACCATCACCCTCATCTTGCCTAATCGTCTCTCCCTCATGGGTATGTTGAATATAAGTTATTTTTGCTAACTTCTTTAGTTAAATTCGTATACAAAATGATTACTAGGTTTTCGTGGATGATAATAAAAGGTTAACAACATCTTTATAAAATTCGTGTGGTTAAAAATAAATTAAGTGTTTGTTTGATTCGTTTTGATCTGTGGTCGAGCCAAGAAACCCGATTGGGTCTCGATTTAGTTTTAGATTTGCTTATCTTGTTACTGTTGCTTAAGTCGGGTTGTGACTAGTTTGATTGTGTTTGTCTGTTCAAGTGCAAGTAAGAAAACCAGGAAGATGTATTAGTTATTTTTGTTTGAATGATCAGTCAAAAAGGATTGTATTCGGTTAAGCTTATTGTCGTGATTTTTGTTGTGGTTGCTATTCATAGAAGACAAACAGGATTCGTGTATTTTTGTTGTGGGTTGCTATTCATAGAAGACAACCAGGATTGTTTTATTTGCGCTTAAGTGTGGGCTTACGTGACTTTTGTGGCTTATGCTTATTTTGGTGACACAATAGTGGATTTTGGGTAAGCTTATTTTGGTTAAGCTTATTATGGGTTTCGGCTTATTTAGTGTCGGCATGTATATGCTTATTTTGATAAGCTGCTTTGTACATGTGAACATAATTCTAAGTCTTATAAATTTGGATTGAACCAATTGGTGGATTTGTTACAACTATACTGGGCTAAACATATATATATATATATATATATATATATATATATATATATATATATATATATATATATATATATATATATATATATATATATATATATATATATATATATATATATATCATGAAAGGTTAAGTGTAAGATATAAACCTTATCGGACTATTGGACTAAATATTTTAAACTTAACGGACAAATACAATGGATTATGACTTAGATATATATTGGACAAACTTATGAGACTTACTTTGGACAAGTTGACAAATATTAGACATGACATTGAAACTTATATCTTATTAGTATTATTTGGACTGTTGGATTATATTGGATCAATTTACGGATTATTGACGGACTTTACTATACGGATTGTGATTTGGCATATTAGACTCGTACTTTAGACATTGAACTTTGACTCGAATTATTCGAGAACTCATATCAAGTAGATATTATTTAGACAAANCATGACATTGAAACTTATATCGAATTAGTATTATTTGGACTGTTGGATTATATTGGATCAATTTACGGATTATTGACGTAATTTACTATACGAATTGTGATTTGGCATATTAGACTCGTACTTTAGACATTGAACTATGACTCGAATTATTCGAGAACTCATATCAAGTAGATGTTATTTAGACAAATATTAGACTCATGATGGACTGTATGTATATACATATATGACCTTGTACAAAGGTTTTAGATATTGGACTTGGGGTTATTAGATTACTTCACCTTCGGACTTTAATGGACTTAAGATATCGGGCAATTACCCATTGTACTATTATCGGGCTATTAAATATAATGTATACGTGCTTCATATATATTATATATTTTGGCTTGCGTTTTTTTTTTAGTCTATAATTTTATACCCCCACACGAATGACGATACTAAACGTTTACAAACATTGATACAAATCTTCCACGAAAACTAAAACGTTTTATCATTTGAAACTCATATGTGTTGTACTATTATTACGTGACATATTCTGAGATAAACTACATATTCATTAGGTCGTGCCAAATTTCATATCATTGTGCTCTAATTCTTGACATCAATTATGTTATACTATTCTGCCATACTCCTTGGCACTGTTGAGTTACTTGTGTCACTACATTCTAAGATGAGATTTCATAGCCCCGTTTTTCAATTTATTATTTCATTTCAAACCTACGGGGGGAATACATTGCACCATTTTCATACGGGCCAAAGTATCAAATTCATTTACATTGCTTAAGTTACCGCATTGCCATGTTAAAGTCCCCTGCTTATCATGAACCGTTAATTAACAGTAAGCGAGAGTGAATGAATAGATCTATTAAGGGTGACGCCTCCGTCCGGGTAGATAGCGCCAACTGGTCATACGGACGCATGTCATTTTTATCATATTAGTGTCTGGCAAAACACATTGTTGGGGCGTTCATAATCAGTCTATCTTCGGGGTCATGAGCTTATAGCAATTGTATTATTTTTCAGTATATGGCGACATTGTCATATGTATCTTATACTTCTGGTTACCGTACAGACTTATCATTTACGTAAACCTATGATTTCTCACTAACATTATTGTTGACTGTTTTAGCAATGTATTTTCAGGTAACTAAGGAATTAGCTGGCATGTGAAGGCACACGGAAAACAATTTTGAAGACAATGCATATATTATCATTCGAGAAACTTTACAACTTTTATGTTGTACATTTCGTAAACTTTTGGGACCTCTTTGTAAACTCTGACATTTTAATCGAATGATAATTTATTACAAAACGTCTCACTTAGAGTCATTTTCTGTAACTTGTACTGTAACCATGAAGTAATACCCCAGTGACACAATCTTCCGTTGCGATATTTTCGGGGTATTACACCGCAACAATGGTATGAAATGAGTAAGACTCTTTTTCAACACTTCGTCTCTTGATTACAACGAATGTTCTTCTCTTGCCCTTTAGAGGAATGATGAGTGCGATCACTTGTAAACAACTAAGAACCCGATAATGTGATCAAAGACTATGATTTGGAAAGGATTTGGAATACAGAAAGTTTTAGTGCATAAGAGGTGAAGATTTCTGAAAGAGAACAGTTCTGTATTTATAGACGCCAGGAAAGAGACGACGGTCCTTTAAATACCGGACAGTCCTTTATCGCTAAGGGGCCACCGGCCTATTTAAGGGACCGTCCCGACATACGCTCCCATTTTTGTCCTGACGTGGTGAAAATTTATCTGGTAAAAAATTCTTGTCGGTTTTGAGCAGGAAATATAGCTGTTATGAATTTGAAATTTGAAAACATTTTCTTAATAAAACATTTCTTTAAATTATACAAAAATACTTTTGTAAAAATGTTTTGTCACATGAAAATGTAAAGTTTAGATGAAAAATAAGTCCTTTGATCACATAAACAAGTTGGTAGATGTTTGTACATACCTTAAGTGATGTTGAAGACAAAAACAAGTCTTCTCGATCAAAAACTTATTAGTCGTAGTTTTACGTAACGTGTGTTTCTATTTTGTGATTATCAAAACTAGTAGAGACCGATTAATGTAAATGACGTTTTTGACATTATTTGTATTAACATAATGGATGACTTTTAGATTGACACTTTTTAATAGTTCATCTTCCTTGTCATTATCCAAGCATTCTTGTCTTTATCATTATTTGACTTTCGACTAAGTCATCATCTACCAAAGGTGATGTCTTAGAGGGAGGTAGACTTTCGTCGAATGTTACTTTCAACAATTCCTCAATTCTTTTAGATTACCTTGAGTAAAACAATATACGCTTTGCTGTTTTGTGAAAATTCAAGAGGTACATCTTCATAAGACTTTGGGTCAAATTTGATGAGATAATCCTTGTTATTAGTTATAAAGCATTTACTACCAAATACTCAAAACTGTACGTTGTTTATCTTTGTATTATTCGTATGGATTTTTATTTAAGAGTGGTCGAATAGAGACACGATTTGAAATATTGGTTGTTGTGCTTAAAAGGTGTTATATATCTTTTGTGGAGTATCAAATTTGCAAGCATCACAGAAGTGTTAGTCATCTTATCACTTAGGAGATTCTTAGTTAGCTCACCTGTAGACAAGTATTAAGTGATTCTTACTTAAGGTCTATTCCCAAAAGTTTGATGAAATGAAACACCTTATGTCTCCCATACGTTGTTATGTGGAAACCTTTTGACCATAGTGGTTCCAATACCCGTTATAACCAACTAGGAGGACAAACTACCTAAGCTATGGGCGACTAATACTACAAAAGATAAAATCTAAGCTATAAACAAGAAACAATATGTTTAGTGAGTTTAAAAGAGATCGTACCATTTGAGTTCCATAAAGAAGCTACCAAGAATGACATTACAATGGGCATTTCATCTTAACTTATAGGAAAGCTTTGGAAACTCAAATACTCATGGATCCGAGATGGTTTGTCGACCACATATAGCGGCACATGATAAAAGTGTTGACAAGGAGTATAGGAACATTTATATTCTTTGACCATCACTTCTTTTAAAGAAAGAGTAACTACTAAATTTCTCTCTTAGGCTTCACAAACATTATTTGTTTTGACTTACTAGTTGATGGTGCATTTGAGTCAAATCCTAACCCGGTTTTATCTTTAAATGACTTTTGACTTTTTAATAGGTTTTCAAGGGATTTTGAGCTTTCTTCAAATTTAGCTAACATTTTTCCCTTTTTATTTTGTCTTTTAATTTCATGTTTGTAGTCTAGACATATTTTGCATTCTAGATCAATCTCAACATTACTCTTGAGTCTAGACATTTTATCTTCTAACATTATTTCTTTTTCAAAATTGTTCTCAAGAGGACTTGAGGATTCATTGTTAAAGATTGTTTTAAGGTTCATGTTACAAAAATGTTGAGACTCATTTTCAAGTTTAGAAAATTCTAATATGAATGTGTCAAAGCAAAAGTGTTCGGTTTCAAGTTGTACCTTACTTGTAGTTTTATCTATTTGACAATCATAAACCGAATAGTTGTTATCATCTTCATCCGTGTCGCTCCATGGTTCGTAAACGAGTCCTCTTCGAGCTTGACACATGTTATCTTCGTCACTAATACCTTCATTGAAAACATTTAAACTCGTAGCACTAGTATTTATTTCAATTAAGTATCTATCCATTTGTTTTTCTAAGTTTACTAACTCATATGTAAGAACAAATTTGTCATCCTTGACAAGACATATTTCTTGATGAGAGTTTCAGATATTTTTTCAAATGTCATTAGCCATTTGACAAAAGTATATTCTTTCATATTCAACTTTTGGTAAGGCTTTAAACATTATTATCTTAGCTTTAACATTTTTGTTAAATCTGAGATAATCATCTTGATTTTAGAAACTTGTTTTTGTCGGTTTAAAATCACCAATAGAAATAATATGCCAAAGATCTTGATCTAATGATCTCACATAGTTTTCAAATTTATTTTTCCACTCAAGGAAATTTTCTTTTTCAAATAACGGTGGTCTTTGTATAGATTGCCCTTCTTTGAGATTTTCAAAATCCATGGATCGATCCAAGTTTTAAAATACAATATATTTTAAAAGCTTGAGTAACATAGCTCTTGATGCCAATTGTGGAAAACTATAAGGGGGATTGAATAGTTTACTGTTTTTTAAGTTAATTATCTTTGAAAAGTTTGCGTGTAATCGATGACTAAAGCTAGTAAACAATAAGTATAAGCAAGAGTAAAGTAAGAAACGATCAAACCACAACACGGATGTTTATAGTGGTTCGGCTACAAGGAATCTTTTTCCTTGCCCTACTCCACTCCCCGAGTATCCAACTCGAGAGTTTCCTTCACTAATCAACAAGCTCCTTTCACCGGCAGAGAAAACCTTACAAGCGTCGCTTACACTTTATCCGGTAAATACCGGGTCCTAGTTCGAGGTAGAACCACCCTAACGTCGCCTATCCAATATTTCCGACACTAAGCTAGATGTCGAGTTCTTTTACAAAGGTACAACCACTCCTATCACTTAATATATTTTGATGACTAAAATACTAACCGATCACTTCTTGACAAGATACAAATGAAGTATAAACTATAAGAGTTTACACAATGCAAAGCTAACAAGTCTTGCAACGTCAAGTTGAAACTTGTAACTTCTCGGATGAACTTGTGAGCTTATTTGCTACAAAATAATGTCACAGAATAGAAATACTACTGAGTAAGTTGAAAGAAATGAGAGTGTATATGCAAAGTATAGCTAAAAGTAATGAAAGATTTATTGGATGTGGCTTGCTATTTATAGGCAAGAACTTCAGCTCAACCACGGATCCGGCGGAACCCTTTTTGAGGATTCCGTCCGTGTGGGACTTTGGTTCCGCCAGAGCTGACAGCAAAACACCAAGAAATCTTTCCATATCTTTGTCAAGTCATATCAAGATCAATGAAGGTCAACTTGTAAGATATGTTGAGTGTGAATCTAACTAAGATATGCATTAGATCTTACAAGGTCAACTTGATAATACATGTATGATGCAATGCATGATGTAAAAACATATTTCCAAATTTTGACTTTTACTAATATGAAAGTGAACTTGTAAAAGTATTTTTGTAGTAACTTGGAATAATGTATGTGTGATGTGTTTAGTAAGCAATTGAGTTACAAAAGATGTTTGAAGACATATAACTCAATAAGACACATTATTTACAAAAACTTACTAAATATGTTTTGACACTTAATATGCTATCAACATTATATGTTCAACAATGAATCATGTAGCAAATGTAATGTTTATTTTAGAAATAAAGTTTCTATATGTGAGACTTATACTACAATTATATTTTGCTAGAAAATAAAGTTCATACTTTGTCGACAACAAAATATTAGTAAACATCGTAAAATATAAATAACGTTTTTAGATGATATTTGTATTAACAGAATGTATTCAACAGTGTACGAGGACGCCTCATTTTGCCTTTCCACTTACGTCATTTATAAATACAAAACTTTTTTCTCAGACGGCAATTTGATTTATCCAATAAATAGTAAGAAGCTAGGAAAATATTTACCCGGGTATTTGATAGGGCATTACAAAGGTTAAAGAGCCAATCAAAAACCAATAAGCGAAACTTTCTAAATCTATTGTATATTGCTTGAGGTCCTTAAGAAAGAGTCCTTTGTTTGGCCGTTTGATGTATGCAGACTCATTAAAGAAATGCTGAAGCATCCATAAAGTGGATTAAATGATGACATCAAGCAAAATATTAAAAACCTTATGCCTGGAATTATCGTATGGGGACTAACTTTGTCATTCTTCTATTTTATTAATAGTGTATATTGGACCTTAGGCTTTGGATTGCAATATAATGAAAGATGAAGGACTGAAAGAGTCAAGATGGCAAATTCTAAAGATTGATTGTATATAAACTATCTTCCGGTGTTAGGGTTTCATGATTGAAACATGAAATCTCTTTCTCTATCTCTCTCTCTCTCTCACACACACACAAAAAATATACTCACCTCTCATATAAAAATCTCTCTTTGATCTTTGATCGATTGTTGATTCAACTTGTTTTTAGAATAGATCTATTAACACTTGAGAAAATAGATCCACACCTGAGTAGCAATGGTGGATTTGGTTTAGTTGGTTATTTTCTAATTAAGAATAAAACTTGTGATCTTGTTGGTTTTGAGAAGTTATTGGTATGTTCTTGAATTGAGATTCAATAACTATTGTTGTTTTTAAACGTTTTTATGGTATCACAATAGGCTTAACAATCTTGCTCTATTTTGATCTTGATTTTCATTTTTCAGGTTTCATAAACATTTTAGAAGTGTTTGTTTTTAAAGGGTAATTGATCAATTAACGGTTGTTTATTGTTTGTTTGGGTATTAAATTGGTCATATTCAACGTTTTATAAAAAACGCCTAGTTTTTTGAAAAATTAGGGTTTTGGTAAATTTGAGGCTTATGTGTATAGATTAATTTGTTTTAATCGATTGATCTGTTACTATTCTTGGTTCTTGGAGCCGATTTGGGGAAAACCCCTAATTTTGAAAAACTCTGGTTTTGGTAATTAGTGGATTTCTAGGTTGGATATGTTGGTGATCTTTTTATTATTTTTACTAAATGAATCAAGAAAATAGTAGGGTAGTCTTCCGTTGTTATTGATGGTTGTGTGCACTGTAAAACCTCTCGCAACCTTTTTTACTTTTCTATTCTTTATTTTCTGCATTAAATTGTTGGAGTATAGGTTGGGATTGTTTGTGGAAGTTACGGTATTGATTGGTGGTATATTTGTGATTGTGGTGTTGGGCTGATTGTTTTATTGCATTCTTTTAAATTAGTCTATCTCAGCTCTTGACCAACCACTTTAGTGGCAAGGAAGCCTGAGAACTTTACATTGACTAGTTTTGTTTCTTGCATATTTTTATTATTTATTATATGTTCTTACTGTCTGTTTTTTTTTTTCTTATTTATGTATAAAAATGGAATATGGTCATTGAAATGGCTATGAATATATGCAAAATGAATATGAATGTGATTAAGAAAATGTTATAGGAATTAGTAAATTGGATGTTAGTCATCTTGTACATTTACACCTTAATGACTCTGGATCTATTAATGTTGTCTCTATTCAAATAAAAGTTACTAAAAATTACAGTGTGTGGTCTTCTGCTATGTTACTTGCTTTGGAATTGGAAAAATAAAACTGGTTTTATTGATGGCACATGTAGAAGATTTAACACTGATGAGGTTTTGGGTAGATAATGGGATAGAGTCAATGTTATTGTTTTAGGGTAGAATTTAAATTCTATCTCTGAGGAGCTTTATTTGGGTAAAAATTTTTTCAAAAAGAGCTTCTCATGTTAGTTAAGAGTTAAAAGAAACTTTTCATAAATTTGATGCATCTATGACTTTTAATCTACATCATAAAATTAATTCTTTAAGTCAAAATGGATCTTCTATTGCTGATTACTATCGTAAGTTGAATTCGTTGTGGAAGCAGTTTGATGCCTTGGTTCAATTACCAAGGTGTACTTGTCATGCTACTGATGATTTTAAGAAGCATAATCAGTTGTTGAAACTTATGCAATTTTTAATGGGTCTAGATGATGTATATGTGCAAATAAGAAGTAATATTTTGTCTAGAGATCCATTACGTGTTGTTAAAAGTGCATATGCTATTATCTCTAGTGAGGAGTCTGTGGTGTCTAGCAGTTGTACCAGTACATCTCAAAGGTTTCAGCCTTCTGTGTTTAATTCTAGTGTGGGTAATAGAGGAAATTGTCATAGGTCCTAATCTTCTGGAAATGTTCCTCGACCTTCTAATTTGACTAAACCTAATGATACCAGAAAGGTTGTTGGTAGTCTTACTCTCATTTGTGAACATTATGGTTTTAATGGGCATACAATTGACAGATGTTTCAAATTAATTGGATAACCTACTAATTTGGAAAAAAGAAAGTGTCTAATAATAATAATCAAGGTACACAAACTTTTAACAAAAGGTGGATTAAATGATGACATCAAGCAAAATATTAAAAACCCTATGCTTGGAATTATAGTATGGGGACTAACTTTGTCATTCTTCTATTTTATTTATAGTGTATATTGGACTTTAGGCTTTGGATTGCAAGATAATGAAAGATGAATGACTGAAAGAGTGAAGATGGCAAATTCTAAAGATTGATTGTATATAAAGCAAGATAATGAAAGATGAATGACCGAAAGAGTCAAGATGGAAAATTCTAAAGATTGATTGTATATAAACTATCTTCCGGTGTTAGTGTTTCATGATTGAAACATGTAATCTCTTTCTCTATCTCTCTCTCTCTCTCACACACACACAAAATATACTCACCACTCATATAAAAATCTCTCTTTGATCTTTGATCGATTGTTGATTCAGCTTGTTTTTAGAATAGAACTATTAACACTTCAGAAAATAGATCCACACCTGAGTAGCAGTGGTGGATTTGGTTTAGTTGGTTATTTTCTAATTAAGATTAAAACTTGTGATCTTGTTGGTTTTGAGAAGTTATTGGTATGTTCTTGAATTGAGATTCAATAACTATTGTTTTTTTTAAATCTTTTTATGGTATCACAGCAGGCATAACAATCTTGCTCTATTTTGATCTTGATTTTTAAGGTTTCATAAACATATTTGGAAGTTTTTGTTTTTAAAGGGTAATTGATCAATTAACGGTTATTTATTGCTTGTTTGGGTATTAAATTGGTCATATTCAACGTTTTATAAAAAACGCCTAGTTTTTTGAAAAATTAGGGTTTGGGTAAATTTGAGGCTTTTGCAATTAAAGGCTTATGTGTGTCGAATAATTTGTTTTAATCGATAGATCTGTTACTATTCTTGGTTCTTGGAGCAGATTTGGGGAAAACACCTAATTTTGAAAAACTCTGGTTTTGGTAATTGGTGGATTTCTAGGTTGGATCTGTTGGTGATCTTTTTATTATTATGACTAAATGAATCAAGAAAATAGTAGGGTAGTCTTCCATTGTTATTGATGGTTGTGTGCACTGTAAAACCTCTCGCAACCTTTTTTACTTTTCTATTCTTTATTTTCTACATTAAATTGTTGGAGTATAGGTTGGGATTGTTTGTGGTGGTTATGGTATTGATTGGTAGTATATTTGTGATTGTGGTGTTGGGCTGATTGTTTTATTGCATTCTTTTAAATTAGTCAATCTCTGCTCTTAACCTACCACTTTAGTTGCAAGGAAGCCTGAGAACTTTACATTGACTAGTTTTGTTTCTTACTTATCTTTATTATTTATTATATGTTCTTACTGTATGTTTTTTTTCTTATTTATGTTTAAAAATGGAATATGGTCATTGAAATGGCTATGAATATATGCAAAATGAATATGAATGTGATTAAGAAAATGTTATAGGAATTAGTAAATTGGATGTTAGTCATCCTGTACATTTACACCTTAATGACTTTGGATCTATTAATGTTGTCTCTATTCAAATAAAAGTAACTGAAAATTACAGTGTGTGGTCTTCTGCTATGTTACTTGCTTTGGAATGGAAAAATAAAACTTGTTTTATTGATGGCACATGTAGAAGATTTAACACTGATGAGGTTTTGGGTAGATAATAGGATAGAGTCAATGTTATTGTTTTGGGGTAGAATTTAAATTCTATCTCTGGGGAGCTTTATTTGGGTCCATTTTTTTTTCAAAAAGAGCTTGTCATGTTAGTAAAGAGTTAAAAGAAACTTTTGATAAATTTGATGCATCTATGACTGTTGATCCCAGTTGAGCAATTGATTTAGTATTACTATCTTAGATAAACCAAGACAATAATGTATAGAAGCTGACTTGTAACAAACTTAATCAATACGCGGAATTTATTGATTAACTTAAGAGGAACACAAACACAATAATATCACCACTTAAACACTTCAATATATTGAATACGAGCACCCTGAATAGTGCTAGGGTTTTGCAACCTTGAAGTGAATACAATGCTAGAATAATTCGTACTCTAGTCTAACCCTAGGATCTCCTTTTATACACCAAGGAACCCTACAGGCTTACAAACGACTTCCTACCTAAGACTATAATCTTCTAACATTATAGAATATTACATAATATCTTTACTATAAATACAAATATTCGTACATAAACTTATCACATAAGCAGCAGAGTCTCAGCAGTATTCTTCCAGCAGTAGAGTCTCAGCAGTAGTCTTGTCTGGCAGTAGAGATTTTACACTTAGCAGTAGACTTGACTAACTAGCAGTAGTCTTGCAACCAGAAGTAGAGTTACTTCAAAACCCAACAATCCTCCCCTAAACTTGATATTTTCCCTGAAAATATGCAAGTTTCTTATAAGCTCAAACAAACACCAGGAGGATGCTTTCAAACACTCTATCTTCTTCTCAGCTTTTCACACTCTCTAGAATTCTGCTGCACTATCCTGTCAAGTAAGTCTTGAAGATGAGGAGTTACTTCTTCACATCTGAGCTTAGAAGCAAGCATTACAGTAAGAACTCCAGCTCTCAATGGATACTCCTTTTCAGTAAGCATGAACACATCAACTCCAGCCTGAGTAGAAATATGATGAACATCACTTGAGCTATAATGCTTCCATAATGTAGACATATTATCTGCTTCAAACCTCCAATATCTGTCACTTGGGTCTGGATTATACATTCTTTGGAAATGTACCCATAACTCCATAGCTTTCACACTAACTGGATCTTCAAACTTAAACTTAACTTGTGTCAAGCCCCATAGAGTGTTCAGATCTGTTCTATCACAAGACCTTACAACATCTTCAAAATCCCTGTAAACTTCAACATCACCTCCAACTCTGATAATTTTCCAAGCCTCACCAAAATCATCCTGTGCAATTTCCCAATCAGCAATTGGATGTCTAGCTTGAAGTGGCTCAACAAACATATCATCTGGTTCAACCACCAAAAATCTATCATCAATCTTATCAGCAGTCTTTTGGAGTGATTTAGGTAATTCAGTAGTCTTAGATCCTTTAACTCTTGATTTCTTGGCTCTTTCTTTGCTAGCTGCCATATGCTCATCAAAATTTTTCTTCCATTCAGCCTCTTCCTTTGAGCCTATTCCAATAAACATCTTGTTTCTCTTATATCCAGAATAGTAATGAAGCCTAACTGCATCATGCCCCATTCCTCTGAATTGGCTCATCTTCCATCCACACTGAGCACACAAATACTGTTTCATTTGTGAAATGATCTGAGCTTCTTTAGGCCTTCTTTTTCTCTTTTGCTTGCCTTTGATTACATTTGACACATAGTCAAAAGCTTGATCATTAATCATTCTAATGAAATCATACAACTGTGCAGTCTTTTGCTCTGTGGTTAAAGTAACATCAGCATGAACTTCTAATGCTTTCTTGTTGACCTCAGGATTTTTCTTTATCAAATAGTCAACTTCTTCAGGTGTAGGTTCATAGTCATATA
>LBNU01034537.1:0-13012 GCA_014162995.1 Artemisia annua
CTTAAACCGAGAAATCGATTCTTTCCTGGGATTTTACTAAAGTCAACCAGGAAAACCGATAACATGAGTAAACCGCTGGAACAGTAACCGCTGACAAGTAACCGCTGAAAGAATAATGCTGATGTAATAACCGCTGAAACTTAACCACTGGAATAGTAACCACTGATTATTAAACCGCTGACAATAGTAACCGCTGACAGAGTAACCGCTAGTAAAGTAACCGCTGAAGAGTAAACCGCTGGAAGTTAACCGCTGAAACAGTACAAAGTACAGCGAAATGTTCGCTGATCAACTTGTATTAACCGCTAGTACTTAATCGCTGAAACCCAAGTTAACCACTGCGAAGAACACCTTAACGTAGAGCAAACCGCTGGCAAGAAAAAGGTTCTAAAATCACTCGTATACTTCACAGATGTTAGATTTAGTCCAACCAACTGATAAACTAGATAAATCTAACCCCTCTAATCCTAGAAGTACAAGAAAGAACACAAGAATCACCACGAACAAGCTCCAAAATGAGTAAAAACCACCCTAAACTAATAGAAACCAAAACAAACCATACACCACAAGTCCTACAATCCCTAGGATGTAACCATGGCTCTTGATACCAATTGTAGGATACTAATAAAGCTCACAAACTCGTATGGATTGTGTGGTATGGCTCGTTATATGTAAGAAAGAAAGAAAGAAAGAAAATGTAGAGAGAGAAAGTTAGAGAGAGAAAGAGGTGAAGCCTTGAGTGAAAACCAAAAAAAAGAAAATAGATTATGAGAAGGCTTACCCTCTCCAAGGATGGAGAGGGTATTTATATGTACATGGGTTTTTGCCACTTGGGCGTGCCACATGGGCTGCGGATCAGGTATACAGTGGGTAAAGATCCGTCCTTCTTCCACGAACTAATCTACTACTAATCTACGTTTTACTAACTAATATAACTACTACGAGCTAAACAATGCTTAATCATATCTGGGGGTGACCGAATCTTTCTCATACAAAAACGTATTCCTAACATCAGCATTGCCACCAGGCAAAATAGCTGGTGTTAAAGGCCAATGTGTACCAGTAAATTGACTAACCATGCTTGAAAATACTTTAGAACCTAATTCTAAAATAGGTCTATGTGTTTTGTCACGTGTTTCAATACCTATTATAATTTGAAGGAACCTAGGGTACATATAAAACTTGTTCTTATCAGCATTAATATTACTAATCATGTAAAACCCAAAATTCCAAAACGTGTAAAATGACCAAAATACCCCTAGAACTAAAAGTCTTAATAATTATTTATATAATACCAAATAAGCCCTAACAACTTTGTAATTCACCATATATGATCTAGACAACTTAAGGAAAACTTACAAATTTCATTTTCATGATCTTAAGAATAATATGGCACGTTAAAAATACTTAAAGGGGTCCGAAATTAAATAAAAATTGTACATAACTTAATATTAGATAAATACAAGTATAGTTTGGAGACTTAGAGTTGGACTTGGACTCCTTAAGCCCAAGATAAAGCCTAACCGATCCTTCCCCCTCCTATATCCCTAAATTCGGTCCATGCATACCCATAATCATATATACGCTTCATAAAAAAAATCAGAAAACCCTAAGTTCATGAAACAATCGGTATTCTTTTCTGCTTAGTTCCATTCTCTGCTAGAAGTTCTAAGGTGTTGAAAATTTTGTTTTGCTTCCATTCGACTCACACAACTTGGTACCATAATCTCATCTAGCTTTTGTTTCTTTTGATCTTGTTAAAACATATGCATAAACCTATATAAACTAAACATGAATCGATTTAATATGTACATGTATATACGTATGAGAATAAAAGTGATGCCACATAAAATCATGAACATATGACATAAAATAATGATGAATTTGGATTAGGGTTTTGATAGAAATCTTGTGGGGTGATCTTGTGAGATGTTGGGATATGTTAATATGATGTTAAAATACAGATATATGATTATATGAAGGTTATGGATGCGTTTGGGTGTGTAAACATTTGATATAATGGTCTTAAATGAGTTTCTGAATTCGACAGCTTGATTAGACGAATTTGTGTGTGTTATAGCTCGAGATTCATAAGGGTTTACTTCTGTAGTTTTGCATGAAAACTTAGTTTTATGTCTTAGTCAAGTTTTGCAATTGGCGGGGAGTGATTTCAAGTTGTTTTGGTCGTGTTTTTAATTTTTGTGAGATTAAGTATCAAAACTGTTTTCGGATGCCTGGAAATCAGTAGATGTTTTTGATTTTTCATTTTCAAACCGTACGGAGTTAGGAGCTCTCCTTTTACAGGAGTAATATTTCGGTTATGTGGGAATTCCAGGAATTTTTGTAGATTTTTCAGAAGGGTGTAGATATGTCTCTTAAGTGCAAACTTTCTGGGTGTTTCTGCAGTTCATTTTCTGGAATGATTTTGGGAAAAGATTTTTCAAAGGGTATTTGTACATGCTAATAAATTCTGGGAAAATTCGTGTGGGTCCTAAAGACATTGAGGTATCTGTGTGAATTTATGTGAATTTTACTTTTGAGTTCTAATGTGGTTCAAAAATTCATGAAGTTGTAACCTGATTAGGTTTAAATTCTGAATTTGAGATAACAAGTTAAAAAGGGGTGTAACCTAATTATAATTAAAGTGTAATCATACTAAACTATATCTATTCATTATTAAGATATAAAAAGGGGTAATTAAAAGACCTAAGTACATTTTATCACCTAAAGTTGAGATGAGACATAATTTGTGCGTTTAGAAGGGTGTAATTTGTAAACTTATAAAATATGGAACATAATTCGTTAAATATGAGAGTTAAGGGACTACATAGTAAACATGATGACTGTAAGGACTAAATAGTAAAATATGTGAGATATGTAATGTTTAAACTTAAACCCTAAACTATTTATAATATGCAAGTTAAGCACTTAACCTACTCATATGTTTAAGGTTACTATTAAGGCAAGTTACTAAAAGAGAAAGAAGAACTAATATGTAATAAGGACAAAGTAAATATTTGGGCAAGCTATTAATAACAAATAATAAATGTGTAGATTCCAGGAGAAGGGTGTTATTCGTTCTTTGATCCTTTCTATTCTGTCAGCTTTGCATTTGTCAAAGGTACGGATATTCTGACCTTACTCTTAAGGTTTCCTTTGTGATTACAACCTTTGATATGAACCCTTTAATTTGGAACTTTCTGATTTGAACCTTTGCTCTGATAAACCTTCTTATATGAACTTTCTGATATGACAACTATGTTTTGAATCTTTGATTATGAACCTTATGTTATCTGAGGTTCACTAGGCATGGGGGTTCCATGTCGGTGTCAGAGATGCACCTCTGACATGACTCTAGGGCAGTAGAGTGATGTTCTGCCACGTCCCTTTGATTGGTCTGCATGTGAATGGGTAGGGGCATATGGATGCATCCTAGATCTGTTTCTGATATGTTATGATATGATATTTGTCTGGTGAATGTGGCTGTGTGTGCAATACACGTCCTTCACATTTCTGGGAGCTAGCTACTCCACCACTATGAGGACACCCCTCATTTAGTCTGATTGTCTGAGAGGTCTCCCCTCTATATGATTATGAAGAGATATGGTTATGATTATGATACGTTTCTGAGCTCATGGTATTATTATGGTTCTGATTCTGTTTATACAGGTGACTGTATGAATTCCTTACCCAACCTACCAAATTCTATTTCCGTATTATTTGTTATACCTAAGTATGTTTTCTCCAAAATATATCATTTGTATTTCAGCATTTTATTTCAGTTCATTATTGTTATATCCGTTCAATGGGCTTTTTAAGCTCAGCCGCATTTTCTTTTCTCCGCGGCAGGTATTCAAGATAGCTTATGGGATAGCTTTCTGGGATTGAGAGTAGAGCTGAGTGCAGACTTGACCATAGTCAACTTAGATTAATGATATTTATGTATTGAAGAGATTCAGAATTTAGTTTCATTTATCGTTTATTTTGGATATTCTGTAAAGACTTCCGCTTTTGTTTAGTTATGTATGTTCTAATGTAACACCATAATGTGACATTTCTACCCTTTTCGGGTTGGGGTGTTACAATTTATGGTATCAGAGAGCAGGTTAGATCGCCGGATTCACATTCCGTAGAGCTTAGGCTATGACCTGTGAGTATTAGGCCTTTAGGTTTTGCACCGTATGAGTTATGAGACAACCTGTGAGAACTTGCTTTAGGGCTCCCCTATATGAACTTAAGTCATGACCGGTGAGGATTGGGTAGACTAGGACATTGGTTTAAGTCGCATTGCTTCCGCATCACTCTGATTCGTGCCTCTGTCATTAGTTAAGTCTGATAAGATCCTTCTTTTCGAGATTAGGAAGTTATGCACAACATAAAGTATAGTAACCAAGTAAGTTTAGAATGCCTTGAGAACTACATGATTATGCCTCACACCATTTAAGTTTTACTTTCTGATTCTGATCCTCATCTTTGATTTGTTGATAATCAGTTTGATATTTTTTGGACCATTCGGAAGATTCTTACAACCCTAAGTGTTTTACACGTTCTATGAATTCTTTTGCTTATGCTGGGCATATTAAGTTTTCCTTTGACACTATTTGATTTTCCTTAACCTTTCCTATTCCTATGAGAAATTGGTGGTTAGTAATTACGAGTATAGGAAATTGTCCACACCATTCTGATAACGCAACTATGACTATTAAGTTTTCCTTTGGGAGTTTCTTTTTATGAAAATTTTGCGTATGTCCGTTAAGTTTATGGTTATGCAGATTTTTGGCGAATTTTGGAAGTATTGGTGCGATTGTTCATCTGTTAGGGTTACGTTGCTTTTTGATAAGTTTCGTTTTCTGTTTAACTCCATTGATGATTATTTCTGATAAGATAATTGTAGTATGTTACTATTAGGATGCTTATTCACGACTTGAGATAAAGTATGGTCATCATGATGGTATACTCATGTGATGCTGGTATTATGACGGTCGCGAACGTGATAATACTTACGTCATATGATGTACCCTCATTGTGAGCATAGGATATTTCGGGAAGTGTTTGAGAAGCATTAGATCTCTGTTAGTTGGATTATCTGCGATTACTGAGACTTTAGTATTCATTCTACCAGTGCCTATGCTATGCCTTTATCGTTCGATATCTGGATACGTTTGATTTTCTTTGATCGTTGTTCATCTGCTAGGAATTCTAGAACTTATCATAAAGTTTCCTATCGTTTGATTTTCCGCACTCAATCTGTTTTCCGCCATTACTTTTGAGAAGTACATTGGCTATCTGCTACATGTATGTAATCATTGAACTGATTTATGATCTGCTCTGGATAAGATATGAACTTATAAATTCTGATAAGGAAGATCTGTCTGTTTGTTGGATTCTGTTGGAAAGGTTATTCCGAGTTGAGGTCACCTTGGTAACTGAAAATTTCCGCGTCTGTTTCATCCTTATAAATTCTGAAATTCGATTCATTTCTGTCTGCTTTGCCTATTCAATTTCCGAGGACGGAAATTTTTGTTTGAAGGGAAGAGGTTGTAAAACCCAAAATTCCAAAACGTGTAAAATAACCAAAATACCCCTAGAACTAAAAGTCTTAATTATTTATAGAATACCAAATAAGCCCTAGCAACTTTGTAATTCACCATATATGATCTAGAAAACTTAAGGAAAACTTACAAATTTCATTTTCATGATCCTAAGAATAATATGGCACGTTAAAAATACTTAAAGGGGTCCGAAATTAAATAAAACTTGTACATAACTAAATATTAGATAAATACAAGTATAGTTTGGAGACTTAGAGTTGGACTTGGACTCCTTAAGCCCAAGATAAAGCCTAACCGATCCTTCCCCCTCCTATATCCCTAAATTCGGTCCATGCATACCCATAATCATATATACGTTTCATAAAAAAATCAGAAAACCCTAACTTCAAGA
Source organism: Artemisia annua (assembly GCA_014162995.1). Taxonomy (NCBI): domain Eukaryota; kingdom Viridiplantae; phylum Streptophyta; class Magnoliopsida; order Asterales; family Asteraceae; genus Artemisia; species Artemisia annua. Next base: position 5,944 of record LBNU01034537.1, read on the forward strand.
AACAATCGGTATTCTTTTCTGCTTAGTTCCATTTGATCTGCTACAAGTTCTAAGTTGTTGAAAGTTTTGTTTTGCTTCCATTCGACTCACACAACTTGGTACTATAATCTCATCTTGCTTTTGTTTCTTTTGATCTTGTTAAAACATATGCATAAACCTATATAAACTAAACATGAATCGAATTAATATGTACTTGTATATACGTATGAGAATAAAAGTGATACCACATAAAATCATGAACATATGACATAAAATAATGATGAATTTGGATTAGGGTTTTGATAGAAATCTTGTGGGTGATCTTGTGAGATGTTGGGATATGTTAATATGATGTTAAAATACAGATATATGATTATATGAAGGTTATGGATGCGTTTGGGTGTGTAAACGTTTGATAAAATGGTCTTAAATGAGTTTCTGAATTGGACAGCTTGATTGGACGAATTTGTGTGTGTTATAGCTCGAGATTCATAAGGGTTTACTTCTGTATTTTTGCATGAAAACTTAGTTTTCTATCTTAGTCAAGTTTTCCAATTGACGGGGAGTGATTTCAAGTTGTTTTGGTCGTGTTTTTAATTTTTTTGAGATTAAGTATCAAAACTGTTTACGGTTGCCTGGAAATCAGTAGCTGTTTTTTATTTTTCATTTTCCAACCGAAAGGAGATAGGAGCTCTCCTTTTTCAGGAGTAATATTTCGGTTATGTGGGACTTCCAGGAATTTTTGTAGATTTTTCTGAAGGGTGTAGATATGTCTCTTAAGTGCAAACATTCCGGGTGTTTCTGCAGTTCATTTTCTGGAATGGTTTTGGGAAAAGATTTTTCAAAGGGTATTTGTACTTACTAATAAATTCTAGGAAAATTCTTATGGGTCCTAAAGACATTGAGGTATCTGTGTGATTTTTTGTGAATTTTACTTTTGAGTTCTAATGCGGTTCAAAAATTCGTGAAGTTGTAACCTGATTAGGTTTAAATTCTGAATTTGAGATAACAAGTTAAAAAGGGGTGTAACCTAATTATAATTAAAGTGTAATCATACTAAACTATATCTATTCATTATTAAGATATAAAAAGGGGTAATTAAAAGACCTAAGTACATTTTATCACCTAAAGTTGAGATGAGACATAATTAGTGCGTTTAGAAGGGTGTAATTTGTAAACTTATAAAATATGGAACATAATTCGTTAAATATGAGAGTTAAGGGACTACATAGTAAACATGATAACTGTAAGGACTAAATAGTAAAATATGTGAGATATGTAATATTTACACTTAAACCCTAAACTATTTATAATATGCAAGTTAAGCACTTAACCTAATCATATGTTTAAGGTTACTATTAAGGCAAGTTACTAAAAGAGAAAGAAGAACTAATATGTAATAAGGACAAAGTAAATATTTGGGCAAGCTATTAATAACAAATAATAAATGTGTAGATTCCTGGAGAAGGGTGTTATTCGTTCTTTGATCCTTTCTATTCTGTCAGCTTTGCATTTGTCCAAGGTACGGATATTCTGACCTTACTCTTAAGGTTTCCTTTGTGATTACAACCTTTGATACGAACCCTTTAATTTGGAACTTTCTGATTTGAACCTTTGCTATGATAAACCTTCTTATATGAACTTTCTGATATGACAATTATGTTTTGAATCTTTGATTATGAACCTTATGTTACCTTAGCTTCACTAGGCATGGGGGTTCCATGTCGGTGTCAGAGATGCACCTCTGACATGACTCTAGGGCAGTAGAGTGATGTTCTGCCACGTCCCTTTGATTGGTCTACATGTGAATGGGTAGGGGCGTATGGATGCATCCTAGATCTGTTTCTTATATGTTATGATATGATATTTGTCTGGTGAATGTGGCTGTGTGTGCAATACACGTCCTTCACATTTCTGGGAGCTAGCTACTCCACCACTATGAGGACACCCCTCTTTTTGTCTGATTGTCTGAGAGGTCTCCCCTCTATATGATTATGAAGAGATATGGTTATGATTATGATATGTTTCTGAGCTCATGGTATTATTATGGTTCTGATTCTGTTTATATAGGTGACTCTATTAATTCCTTACCCAACCTACAAAATTCTATTTCTGTATTATCTTTTATACCTAAATATGTTTTCTCCAAAATATATCATTTGTATTTCAGCATTTTATTTCAGTTCATTATTGTTATATCCGTTCACTGGGCTTTTTAAGCTCAGCCGCATTTTCTTTTCTCCGCGGCAGGTATTCAAGATAGCTTATGGGATAGCTTTCTGGGATTGAGAGTAGAGCTGAGTGCAGACTTGACCATAGTCAACTTAGATTAATGATATTTATGTATTGAAGAGATTCAGAATTTAGTTTCATTTATCGTTTATTTTGGATATTCTGTAAAGACTTCCGCTTTTGTTTAGTTATGTATGTTCTGATGTAACACCATAATGTGACATTTCTACCCTTGTCGGGTTGGGGTGTTACAAATCATGCCATGAAAGATGTACCTAGAGAAGTTAAAAGTAGTACCCTGTGACAAGTAAACAATACCATAAGCCAGATAAGTAGAGAATTGGTCCCATCCTCCAGTCTTATTACTAAGACACTTCAACAAAGTATGCACCAAAAACTTCCATTTGGGGCAAAGTTGTTTCTTGTACCATGCTGTCTTTCCATCACCCCTATAACCAATAGCCTGTAACCCAGGAAGTATCACTTCCTTGTCTTCATGATAGTCACCATCTACATCATCCAGTTGACGTTTAGTGCGGACCATAGACTCTGTAACAACATAATCTTTCCCATCAATGGTAGCCGTAATCTTTGTGTCATCATCTCCTACCGTAGCAGTCACCCAGAATTGTGTAACCAATGATTGACACACAAGTTCGGGATAGTGTGTAAGAGCAAAGTGAAGTTTAGAGCGCTTCAAGAACTCTACCATTGGATCAAATAGTTCTTTTCCCTTTGATTTGCCCAGAAATGCAATTTAATTGTGATCACTCTTGAAGACAAGATCGGCCATGAGCGGATTTGAGAAAAGAATAAATTTGAGAAGTTGAGAAATGGGTTTGAAGTTATAACGAATGGGAAGTAGTTAGTTTGAGTGTGGGATTCGCACGATTGGTTATTTAAGGGAGGGTACCAAATCGTGGGGGTTAACTGACAACGAATCTTGGAAAGAATCTTTTGACCAATTTTGACTTTATAACTTAACCAAAATAAAACCCAAAATTTTACTCTTCAGCAGAAAGGAAAAGTCAATCCGTAGAATCTTATGGTCAATCCGTAGAACAAAAGCTTCAGCAGAATATCTACAGGCTGTCATCAGTAAATACCCATTGAACCGACTCCTCATTAAATGCCTTAATTGCTCAGTCAGTTCTATAAATAACCCTCAAATCATACTTAACCACCATCAACCTTAGAGTAATATTACACACAAATTCTAATTAGCAGCAAGTATGAACCCGATTGACATCTCCTCCGATTCCTCTTTAGATTCTTCAGACCATCATAATCCCCCTCCACCTCCTCCACCACCACCACCAATGCCAGTTAGACGAAGGCGTGGCTGGAGAACCAAGGAGGAGGCACGGAAAAAGGAGACATGATGTACCAGCTCCTCCTCCTCCACCACCACCACCTCCAGCACCACTTCCTTCTTCATCTTCTGACTCAGAGGATGAAGTAGCACAACTTCCACGCTGGGTCTATGACTCAGATACCCCTGATTAGACAGGGCGTTTGGAATTGTTGTTTATTAAGGACTTGGATGAAGGACCTTCTGAACTACCACCTCTTTCAAAGCTTCTGACAAAGGAGATGGAACGAGTTGTGGCTGGGATGAGCCAGATATCAGTTCCTCAATCTGCCAAGAAGTTGCCAAAACCACCTCCACAAGTATTGGGGCTTGTCTGTAAGAAGCTATGGCCACCTGAGATGAAACCCAATGATGTTGAGAAGGTGCTGAGGAACAAGGGGGCTGGTGAAGGCACATCTGATCCCAAGGGCAAAGGGAAGAGAAAACAGGATTAGGTGCTAAGGTGTCTGGTAGATGTGTTCAGTCTTTTGAGTAAGAGTATCGATACACATGAAGAGAACAAGACTGAGACACTCGTTGACAAGCTTGTTGCATGGAAAGCTTTATTTTGTACCCTCAAAGGGAAGAGGCAGGATTAGGTGCTAAGGTGTCTGGTAGTTGTGTTTGTTAAGATGTAGATGTTAGGAGTGGTTGTAAATTCCTTTGGTGATAATGAATGAACTTTTAATTTTTTCTCTTTGTTGTCATTCATCTTGTTATGTGCATAAGGTTGATACTTCTGAAAGAATCAAAACATTTTATCAGCAGGAACTACACTCAGCAGGAACTGTATCAGTAATCTGTAGGAACCACTTAATCAGCAGAATCACCCTCAGCAGTATTGTGCAAAAATATCTTTAGGAGAAATCTTAGGGCATTTATTCTGCCACCTAATACACATTAATGGACCTACACTTTGACTTTTTCCTATGATGAGACGAAAAATGTTACGTTTTTAGGGGTCATTTTGTGTCCTAAGTCGTATGTTTTTGGTTTGGATTTCACCCAAAGTCGTTTCTTTTCTCATTTTAGGTACTTTTGAAGGGAAAATCGCAAAAGAAGCATTTTCGGGCGTTCTCGGAGTGAAAAAGTGCGGAAAACAACAAAAAATCAAAAGACCTTGAAGATTACTGAAGGTGACGCCGTCACACTCTACTAAGTGACGCCGTCAGGAACAAGTGAAGTCCAGAAGTGGAAAAAAGACTCGTGACGATCCAGAGAGTTCGTAGTGTAAATTGTGACGCCGTCAACCAAGGCCGTCAGATCTGGAACCAGCAATTATGACCACGTCAATCAAGGCCGTCAGGAAACCCTAATCGCCCTCTCTGGCCCGTCACGAGTATTTTTCCAATTCTGGACTTCACTTGTTCCTGACGGCGTCACCTTGTAGAGTGTGACGGCGTCACCTTCTTTAATCTTCAAGGTCTTTTGAGTTTTTTGTTGTTTTCCGCACTTTTTCACTCCGAAAACGCCCGAAAATGCTTCTTTTGTGATTTTCCCTTCAAAAGTACCTAAAATGAGAAAAGAAACGACTTTGGGTGAAATCCAAACCAAAAACATACGAATTAGGACTCAAACCGACCCCTAAAAACGTAACATTTTTCGTCTCATCAATACTAAACTATATCTATTCATTATTAAGATATAAAAAGGGGTAATTAAAAGACCTAAGTTCATTTTATCACCTAAAGGTGAGATGAGACATAATTAGTGCGTTTAGAAGGGTGTAATTTGTAAACTTATAAAATATGGAACATAATTCGTTAAATATGAGAGTTAAGGCACTACATAGTAAACATGATGACTGTAAGGACTAAATAGTAAAATATGTGAGATATGTAATATTTACACTTAAACCCTAAACTATTTATAATATGCAAGTTAAGCACTTAACCTAATCATATGTTTAAGGTTACTATTAAGGCAAGTTACTAAAAGAGAAAGAAGAACTAATACGTAATAAGGACAAAGTAAATATTTGGGCAAGCTATTAATAACAAATAATAAATGTGTAGATTCCGGGAGAAGGGTGTTATTCGTTCTTTGATCCTTTCTATTCTGTCAGCTTTGCGTTTGTCCAAGGTACGGATATTCTGACCTTACTCTTAAGGTTTCCTTTGTGATTACAACCTTTGATATGAACCCTTTAATTTGGAACTTTTTGATTTGAACCTTTGCTATGATAAACCTTCTTATATGAACTTTCTGATATGACAACTATGTTTTGAATCTTTGATTATGAACCTTATGTTACCTGAGCTTCACTAGGCATGGGGGTTCCATGTCCGTGTCAGAGATGCACCTCTGACATGACTCTAGGGCAGTAGAGTGATGTTCTGCCACGCCCCTTTGATTGGTCTGCATGTTAATGGGTAGGGGCGTATGGATGCATCCTAGATCTGTTTCTGATATGTTATGATATGATATTTGTCTGGTGAATGTGGCTGTGTGTGCAATACACGTCCTTCACATTTATGGGAGCTAGCTACTCCACCCCTGTGAGGACACCCCTCATTTTGTCTGATTGTCTGAGAGGTCTCCCCTCTATATGATTATGAAGAGATATGGTTATAATTATGATATGTTTCTGAGCTCATGGTATTATTATGGTTCTGATTCTGTTTATACAGGTGACTGTATGAATTCCTTACCCAACCTACAAAATTCTATTTCTGTATTATCTGTTATACCTAAGTATGTTTTCTCCAAAATATATCATTTGTATTTCAGCATTTTATTTCAGTTCATTATTGTTATATCTGTTCACTGGGCTTTTTAAGCTCAGCCGCATTTTCTTTTCTCCGCGGCAGGTATTCAAGATAGCTTATGGGATAGCTTTCTGGGATTGAGAGTAGAGCTGAGTGCAGACTTGACCATAGTCAACTTAGATTAATGATATTTATGTATCGAAGAGATTCAGAATTTAGTTTCATTTATCGTTTATTTTGGATATTCTGTAAAGACTTCCGCTTTTGTTTAATTATGTATGTTTTGATGTAACACCATAATGTGACATTTCTACCCTTGTCGGGTTGGGGTGTTACAAACTCAACTTAATTATACATTCATACCTTGAGCAGGCGTAGAAAATCCTTCTATGAAAATCATTTGTTGATACTTAATCCTATTCTAAAAACGCACACAACAAATTGCATTGCACATTAGTGTGTGTGTGATAAGATCATAAAACTGCAAAAACCACTTACATGTTGCATTATAAAAGTTAGTTATAAAATCAAATAAGAAAACTTCATATTAGAACTAAAGGGGTGTTTGGTTATGCTTATTAAAGGTATTTATTGACTTATTCAATTACCATAACACAATAAGTTTATGATAAAGCTATAAGTTTTTTTGAGAAGCTTAGTAAAAAGCCTTTGAACTCACAACTAATTCTATCATAGCTTAGTGTGTTTATAATAAAAGCACAAATATTAAGTGTAGAAGTTTTCAATAAAACATAAAACATAAAACATAAAAAAAAAAAAAAAAAAAAAAAAAAAAAAA
>LBNU01034538.1:0-17292 GCA_014162995.1 Artemisia annua
ACCGTGATGCGCGGGATTTGGTGCGGAAGTGCAGCGACTGCCAAGTTCATTGACCCATCCCGCGCCGACCACAGCACGAGCTAACACCCATCACATCACCATGGCCATTCTACAAGTGGGGTATCGACATCGCTGGACCTTTTCCCGTTGCCGCAGGAGGATTGAAATTCCTTATTGTGGCAATAGACTACTTCACTAAGTGGATTGAGGCAAAGGCGGTGGCAACAATAACGGGTAACCAAGTAAAGCGATTCGTATGGGACAACATAGTATGCCACTTTGGATAGCCCGGAAAAATCATCTCAGACAACGGAAAACAATTCCGTGACAAACCGTTCAAAGATTGGTGTGAGCAACTAAATATCACACAACACTTCGCGTCAGTAACGCACCCACAAACCAATGGTCTGGTTGAACGCGCGAATCGCAGTCTAGGTGAAGGAATCAAAGCGCGTCTGGATAGACAAAAATGAAGATGGGTGGAAGAACTTTCGCATGTTTTATGGGCACACCGCACAACCATCAAGGTTAGCCATGGGGACACTCCCTTTTCCATTGTCTATGGAACAGAAGCTGTCATACCGGCCGAAATCGGGATGCCAACTATTCGTACAGCGGAAGTTAACATTGCCACAAATGATGATGAGCGGCGCATAGACCTAGATCTACTGGAAGAAAGGCGTGAACGCGCAGTGATACAGAAAGAAAAAGCCAAGTCTAGGATGAAAGGATACTATGATGCTAAAGTACGAAGCACTTCATTCAGACCAGGCGATTTCGTATACCGCGAAAATGACTCAAGCCGCGCAGAAGATACTGGAAAGCTAGGACCAAAGTGGGAAGGACCTTACGAGGTCATTGAAGCACTTGGAAAAGGCGCGTACAAGCTGCGCGATAAGGATGGCCATGAGCTACAACGCACGTGGAACATTCGCAATCTCAAGAGATGCTATCTTTAGAAAAGGCTACGGCCCCACATGGATACCCACACACTTTAGTAAGTGCCCTAATAAAGATCCATGTATTTCTATTCTTGTTTTTTCTATTTTATCTAGATAAGTAATTCCTCTTTTTTATAAAAACTTGCAATTCGCGGTTTCTAGCTAATTCCGCGAAGTACTTTCTCTACATTGTTATTTAAATACTATTTATGTTTCAATGTGTTGGTTACATTAACTTTAGCCTACATGGCGTGCATGCACTTATTAATACCCACGATGGTAAAAGGATGAGTTAACCTACTAAACAACTCGTTGAGTAAGAGGGTTGCAAACCCATCAACATCGGATCACGCATCCTTGTTAAACACCTCATGCTCAAGACGTTGGCGTAAGTTACTTGCGCACCCCACGATGGATGTGCAACATTGCACACAGTGCGCGTTTAATAATTTAGGAGCCAAGACTCTTGACTCCTTAAAATAATATTCGCAGTACGCTGCATACACTTGTTAAAATTCATATATAACTGTGATTTTTTCTAAGTTACAAATTTCATACACGAATATGATCTTTATTTTATGAACTTCATACATAATTATAATTTTCTTTTGAGCACGCTTTGGATACTTAGAAGTCTTGATGCAAAGATACGTAAGTTATGTACAAATAGCACTCAAAATACTCACGAAGAACAACAAGTTCAAACATAATTACAAATGCTTGGAGAACTCAAAAAAGGCTAAGTGCATACAAACAAGGCAAATGTACAAATGAACTCCTTATCATTATAAACGACGTGTTTATACATACGAATTTGTTCAAAAAACATCATATAAGCCTAAAAGCTATGTGTACGCCTCAGCTGGGTGTTGCTACCACAAAAGGCTGCATCCTTAGCATCCACAAGCCTCTTTAGCAGTTCATCATTACTAGGAGCAACCGTTGGCACGCTAACCGGTACTTTATCGGACCTGGGGAGATGAGTCGCGCCAATGCCGCACAGGATAGCCTTCCCCTTGATGCCTTTCTTCCTGGCAAGTCTGGAAGCGTGGGCATTCAAGGATACCTGCAGAGGCACCTCCTCCTCAATATTTAAAGGATTAAGTATATCACGCGGATGGGTGAAGAGGGGTACCTGCAACTGTGAAACATCAGGCTTCAGGTAGAAGTCTGGTTGCTGGTCAGCATCGTCCATCAGATGCCTAGCCAGAGTGAGCCCCTTCATGATTACATCAATCGGGTAATCCTGGTCGCACTCCAGCTGCGCGATCTGAGGAAGCTCAACTTGCTTCATTTCCTCCATAGCTGCGACGAGCTCATCTAGGGTGTCCAACTTGTACCCAGGCACCTCAGCAAGTGGCACAGTCAACAACTTAGCCTCATCCAGCTTGTCTGCGGCCAATGTCTTGCCATGTGCCACGGCGCATTCCACAACTTTACCAAAGGCCCCCGTGACCTCTGGGGACTCTAAAGTACATAGCGCAGCCAGACGAAGCCCGTGGCTGATCAACCACCTACACAAGCAACATAGGGTTATTCTACATAACACTTGCAAAGATTATAAGTATAGAGGCAAATAACAAGGAAGCAAAGGAATTACCTGCGCTCAGCTATAGCCGACATCAGATGCGGGTACAACTCCTCGTCGTACTCTATGCTCAGCTTACGCAGCTTCTCTTCCTGCCTCTCCAGTGCAGCCTCCACTGTCTTGCGGAACTCGTCCAGCTGGGAGAACAGACTGGCCTTATTTTGCTCTAAGTACTTTAGAGCCCACAGACATGTGGACTTGTACTGAGCAAACGCAGATCGCTCTTGGTCCAGATTCGCCCAGAGCTGCATCTTCTCGTTGACTAGCCTCTGCGCGTACGCATCCGAGCGCTCCAACTCAACCTTGGAGCTAGTCAACTCAGCTTGGGCACTGGCCAGCTGCGCCCTCAAACTAGCGATCTCCTCCTCCTTCTGTGCAGAACGGCTACTCTCCCCAGCATAGCCCGTCCTCACTTGCGCGACCAGCTCAGCCTGACGCGCAGCAACCAACTCCAACTCCCCCATCAAGTGGTCCAATGACTTGGACTCAACCCCCGTGCCCCTCTGCGAAGCCTCCTCATCAAGAAAAGGACTCACAAGGGGCGACGCACTCCTAGCACGTGCGTCAGCATCCTCAGTTGGCTGCATACTGCGCGACAAATCAAATGCATCAGTAAAACATACGAATGTAGAAGAATCAAGAATGTTCTAAAGTACATGGAATTTTTTACTTACACGGGGGGAGGAGACAAGGTAACCTCTTTCTCCGCGTCAGTGGCGGACGCACCTTCCTTCAACGGCTTAGCAGCCTCCACACTGCGCAAACAAAGAAACAATTCAGCGATTGATCATAGTTAACAGAAACTTGCGCATAGCTAAAGGAAACTTACCCAATGCGTGCATCCACCGCTGAAGACGCACCTGCGTCAACTCCTGGGCGCAGCCTCTTGGATGAGCTCTCACCATGACCACCAGCAGACGCTCGCTTGCACTTCAACGGCTGACTCTCCTCTTCTTCTTCATCGGTATCAACCACGAGGATCCTCACACTATCTGAGGAATCATGGTGTGACTGCGCAGCTTCCGGCGACTGCTCCTTAGGTGGGGCAACACTCTGAACCGGCGTGGCTTGTAGCGCCACGGAAGGAGAGTCCTCAGGCTCTTCAGGGGCCATCTCCACGACGCGCCCAGCGTTGGCAGCCAGGACAGGCGTCTCACCCTCTCTCAGTGGGCGCACTCCCACTGTCACTGCTCTTGGCTTCTCAAGGCGGACGACGCTAAACAAATCCATATCTGCGCAGAACAAACAAGTAAACAAGTTACATAACTTATAGAAAGAGAAGAGCGCTTACAATAACGCGAAAGAAAGAACGAAGGACAAGCACCCACCCCGACCATCCTCGTCCAAGAATGTTGGAACCTCCGTCTCTGGCTGGAAGTAGTTCCGACTGATGCCCATATGCACTAGGAACTCTTCCGGGTACGACCTGATGGGGATGCGATTCGCATTGATGGTATCCGCATCGCCTGCGTTGTACCATCCGTCGAGTGGGCGCTCATCCCTTGGCAAAGACCCCTGGGTATAAAAATCAAACCCGAAGGGAAAGACCGCGTCGTCTATCCAGAAGAACTTCTCCCTCCAATTTCTTAGCGAATCTACCTTCTCTGTATAGCATTGTAGTGGTCCTACACGCTTGGAGAAAGTGACCCACCCATTTAACCACGTCGTATGATAAAACGCGTGAAATAAATGGACAGTGGGGTCAATCGCCAACAAGCGACAGTTCACCTCAAAATTGGTTATCTTGGCAGCGCCGATGCAATGAAGCTGGGAGATGTGGAGCTGATAATAGTTTAAAATGTCGCTCAGGAACACAGAAATAGGCACACGCTGATTCGCCCATTCGAACAAGCGTGTGTATACCCCAACCTTTCCTACGGGGAAGTCCGCGATCGTATCATCGGGACCCGGCACCTCTGGGTGCCGCGCTAATGGAATGTAATAGTCCGAGGTGAACTGAGTGAGTTCCTCCTCGGACATGTTGGACGTACAATCACGCAATTGAAGGACCATTTTTTTTAAGAGCGCACGCGCTGATTACCTAATGTCGCGGAAGATTTTTTGGGAAAGATATTTGGAAACTCTAGCAATGGAGATAAGAAACGTTTTTACTGTGATAATCACAGTGAAAATGAAAGGGGTGGGGGGGGGTTATATAGTGTTCCACTCACCACCGATGTTGGACACGTGTAATCCACTAACCCATATCGTGTGGCTGGAAAACAAAACGGTACAGCCACATGGATAGCCTCCCCATTTACCGAGGCATTTTAGGTGACTTTTTTGGACTAGGTACATGGTACATATATTTAGGCGGTAACAATTTGAATCTTCCCGCGCACGTATCGGGATTCATTGATGCAGATGTTAGTCTAGCATCCGCAGGTTTCACCTTGTGCATACTAGACTGGGAGGACATGATGACGTATAGTCTATATTCGGGTCACGAGCCCGAATATTAGACGTCACTAACACTTAAGCCCACCACGTATGGGCTACTATGATAACAGTTTTGGGCTCACGAAGGCCCAAGCACAAAGTTATTTATGGATTTGATATGTGATATCTCCTATTAAGGAGATATATATCAAATATCCGATGTCGGCGGACACGCCGAAGAGTGAGGAGCACGAAACTGATAAGGTTTCGTGTGTATATATATAGGGTGTGAGGACCTAAGTTTATCAACGTTTAATCAAGTCTCGGTTATTTCAGTATTTATAATAGGTTGCTAGAATACTTAACTTATCATGTAAACGTGTAAAGTCCATTACACGTCCAATGGGCCTTAAGCCCACACGTTTAAGAAAGGAAGGAATAGGGAAGTGTTGCCCTAGCTCCTTACCTATAAATAGGACACTCATGTAATCCTATTTCTTGTTGGTTATTTCATTTTCATAAGAAACTATTGCACTTTTATTCTTTATATTTGATCTAATCAACCAAACTCTATTTCTCATCTTATTTCTATCAAATCAATACTTGTGTTTACAATATGGTGACCTAACAAGTGGTATCAATCGCTAGGAGAAGGTGTATCTTTGTTTTTTGTAACCAACGAACCATAAACATTTTTTTACTCGTTATTTTTGCTAAGTTTGTTACTTTCTTGTTTGTTTCGTGTTTTTATCACATCTTTTTCATCAAAACTTGTGTTACAAACTCAAACAACCAACAAAGTTTCAAAATTTATCAAAAATTTTAGATTCGTACTTTTTTACCATTTTTCGAAATTTTTCAAATTTTTGAAAAGTGGTTAAAGTTTGCAACTTTCTTTAAGATTTCATCATTTTAAGGTTAGTTGTACAAGAATCTTGGATTAAAAACGTGTTTTTGGATTGCTTTTTACAAAAACAAAAATTTGCCTAGTTTAGACAAATTTTCGAGAAATTTAGACCCTAAACTATCGAGATCTTTGGTTCTTGCTCCTAAGGTGTTTCCGTTGCTTACTCAGTGCTTTTCTCTCTTGTATAAGAAAGAAAACACTTCGAATCGTTGGATATTATCGAGCTTGTATAATCTCGATAATTTTGGTACATCTTTTCGAAAAATTGTCAAATTTTCGAGATCTTCTCAAGCTTTTCGAAATCTTCTGATTTTCGAGAACTTTGGATATTTTTCGAAATCTTTTCACAATTTTTCGAGATCTTTGCTAAAATCACAAACCTCAAAGATTTTGAAAATCCTTAAAAATTTTCTCGATAATTTTGTTTTTTTCGAGAACTTTTGAAGTTTTTCGAGAACTTTGGTAACTTATCGAGAACTTTGGACTTTGACTGTTTTTCGAGATATTCTTCAACAAAGTTTCGAGAACACACTTGGGAAAGTTTTCAAGGCTTGGCATAACACTTATACCTTCTACAAGATCCATTTCAGATATTTTGAACTTTGGGATTTCAAGATTCTTTGTATTGTTCTTATATAAAATTTGCAGATGAGATTGAGAAAATAAAGAGTATAGATACATCATCTCTTCTCTTCTCTTGTAACATTAGTAAGAGAATCATGTTGTATGTATTACCTGGACACGGAAAAAAAAAAAGAAAATCAAGAAACAATTCTAACAATAAATTACAAAATAAAGTAGGAGGAATGAAGATTCGAACTTTTGTGTTTGTGCATGTGATTTTGGCCGGTTTATATAGGCATGGATTAGGATAAATCATCAATTATTCTTGCAACCTTTTCAACTTCTTCTCAATCCATAACCGAATTTTAATTCTATACTAAATACCATGTGATCAATTCCGGCAACCCTTTCACTTTCATCTCCTCCATTAAGCAAACATGAATGTAACGACACGACTTTTTGCATGCTCGCAATTACTCAAGTTGAACAACTAAGGCTTCAATTACACATGAAACTCTATTTTCTACATTTAATTCCGAGCATTAGCTTGTTGTACTCTATGCAATCTTGACGCCTCCACAATAAATTAGTGGGGTTAATCATATAGTATAATATATGTAATCTTTAAAACACCATCTTAATAAAAAAAAATCTTTAATAAAACACAATGTACAAATCAATCAAAGTGTTAAACACTTTATTCTTAAATTTTTGAAAACATTTCATAAATAATTTTAAATAATTCAACTTGTTTTGCAAATAGCACAAACCTATGAATCACAAAAAAGTAACAAGTTCATACACATCTTAGAATTAATTATATAAACCGTCCTTATGGTTAACACATACTTGCACCTTTTGTCCTTAACTCTCAATAAGTACACCTGTTGTTCATGTGATTGTCCATTTTGCATTGCATGTTCCTTTGACCAAGCTGGCGTTTGTTTTGGCCCATAAGTTCATGCACATGCTTGTCATATGAGAGGCAAAATAGTTTTTTAATTTTGTAACCGGAACTTAAATATATTTAACTAACCCATGAAGACGATTTATGTAAGTGAACTTTTTTTACTTTTTATTTATTTATTTTAAGTATAACTCTTAACTAAACTACACACCACACTATAAATAAATTATCATCTCATCCTATCACCTTCGCCACCCTTACCACCAACACCACCCTTAGCACTAATTACCACCACCCAGCACCTACCACCACCACCACCACTTACCTCCTAACACCACCACCTACCTCATCTAAATAAAGAAAAATTATTCCATGTCTTATCCATACCCTTAAAACCTAAGCCAGCCCAAAAAAGTCCTCATTAATATCATTGTCTGGTGCTTACGCCTTGTCGGAGTTGTCTTTGTGTTTTGTGCAAGCCTATGGTAGCTATTTAGTCGTGTCTGTGCAAAAATGAGTGATCTCAACCCTACTGAGTGAATTGTGTGAATCATTAAAATAATCCTTAGTGAGGTATCTTAGTTATGTGTCAATGCCGTTTTAGCTAACAATAAAAACTTGATATTATATCTCCATAATTAGTTTCTCGCTTTGATTGCTTGAGGGCAAGCAATAGCTAAGTGTGGAGGAATTTGATAACGCCCTATTTATACATATCTTCGGGTATTATATTATATATTTTATAATCATTTAGTGTGAAATTTTGACACTGATGTGCATTGTGTCACGTTGTAGTAAGTGTTTGATAACGCTCTAATTATATATTCCTTGAGCATTATATTATATGTTTTATGATCGATATGTGTGAACTTTTGGTACTTAATAGCATGAAATGAATGCAGGTTCACTCTCGGATGTTCTAAGCATGATACATCACAAAGACATACTATTTCACCACTTGCAGTAAATAAATAAGAAATCTTCTATGATTAGCTTTTTATGCAAGCAAAGTGCGCCGGTTTCCAAGCTAAGTGCGCCGCACTTGTCCTCTCGGTCAAAGGAAGTCAATAAGTAATATTTAATAAAAGTGTGCCGGTCTTATATCCGAAGTGCGCCGTACTTCCTCTGCATTTATGAAACTTTGGCGCCAAGAAAATAGCAAAGTGCGCCGTACTTCGCCTATCAGATAGCCTATAAATAGAGCTCATTTGCAAGCATTTGAACTCTCCACTCTATAACTAATTTCCATTAATTTAAGATCAGAAGTGCTACGTGATCCTGAGCCATTGGCAGACGTGAACGAATTGGAATGAGGGCGTTATATACTTGTTGGTGTCGAACTCTTGGTTACTTGTGACACTTGTGTAATCCATTTGATAAATCCAAGCCGTATGTCTCTTGTTTACTATTTAATCACTTATGTTGTTATGAACTCGTTAGCCATGAGAGGCTAAACCTCTTGTGATTGCTTGGATATGTGAATATAATAAAGCGACTTATGATTATGTTTTGATCTCTATCAATTTCAAGTTTATATTGCAAACTATTTTATCTCAAGTCTTATTACGTTTGTCTATTGAAACTGGTTGAATATAATGTGTTGGGGTAGGTCGAAAGAACCAACTTGTTAAACGCAATTCTAAGAACTTGTCTGCGTTTCTAGCCTTTGAAAGGAGAAATCCACTTAGGAGAATTAATAATAATCTAGACTTGATATGGAATACTATTTCGAGAGAAATCACTTAATGGATAAATATGAATCTTGAATTGAACCTACGAATTATGAAATTGCTCTTTTGACGAAAATAGCTATATTATAAATTGTACTCCACTTCATTATCAAACTGAGATCAAACATAGACATTGTCACTAGATTATCTAAGCTATCCAAGCAATCATTCATTTTAATATTTGAATTCCTCATATTATTATAATCGTTACTTGTCTTGTTTTACTAATCATTTTATACTTAATAAGAACGAACTAAGTCCCTGTGGATATGACCTGGTCTTACCTTAATCTAATACTACCAACGGGGGTTATACTTTACCCGTGTGTTTGGTTTATTAAAATCGGTGAAACTAGTATTATAAATTTAAAGCTTTCCTTACACATCAAGGGGTTATGCCTATTTAAGTTTTAAATTTATATTTTGCCGACTTATCCTATAACACACACACTAACGGGCAGTGTACCTGATCAATATGTAGATAGTGGTAAGCAGAGTTTCGATCACTAAGAGTAGAACGTAATATCTAGTTAACCTAATCAGTATTTTAATATTCTAAGTTAGTTTTACAACCTAATCTAACGCAAGGGGGTTTAGTCTGAGAGACTAGCACAGTTTGGTAGATTAAACCAATGTTGCAAAAATCGTGAGTCGGTAGCAAGGCGGTTGAAGGCCTTGTAGCGATTAATAACCGATTACAAGGCTGATTATCTTGTAAAAATCAACAAGGTGAAAGGCCATGCACCTTGTAATCGCCGATTACAAGGCCGAGTTGACTGATTTTTGCAACATTGGATTAAACGATAAAAGTAAAACTAATGAGAACGAATCAGAGAATAGCAAACACGTACACGGATAGATAATAGATACAGATAGAAGGCCTGTCCTATGGTTAAGTAGCTTGTCACTTGTTTTATTGCTAGTTTTATATGATGAGTATCGTAATCTTATCTGTCTCGTTGGATCCTAAATATAGGCGAGTAAACTCTTAATGATCAATTATGCCTATCCCATTTATCTAGACACTAGTTAAGTAGGCGAGGAGGGGGTATGGCAGCCCAAGCAAAACCAATGAAGTTAGTTAATATCACATAACATTTAAAGGCTATTTCGGTGTAATCCTAGAAATTTACCAAGTTAGACAAGTCACTCCAATTATATCAATAATACTCATTATGGTGGACTCAAATAGTATATAAGCCAAGTTCAAAAGTTTACAAGTCAACGGCACACTAAAATGTTTGTGGAAAAAGTTCTCACAATTTTTGAAAATAAAGTTATGTCTGCGGTTATGTAATTTAGACTGAACAAAAATATGCTAAATTTTTTAAAATTTGACATATATTAAGCATCTTTTTGAAAAGTATAGGACAAGTAACGTTCTAATTCTCCATCCCCCTACTTAAGTTAAACAACGTCCTCGTTGTTTGTATCTAAGATTACAAACGGGAAATTAAAAAGAATTAGAACGGAAAAACTCCCTTAGATTTGCTCGGTATGATCCTCCATTTTGCGTTTGTGAGCAATCCTATAAATACCACCATTCTAAAATTCCACACCTGAGTTTAAGAAAATCAAACTTGTGCATAATTCATTAGTAGTTAGAAAATAAAACCTAAAAAGTAAAAAATAAAAATTTCATCAGGTCAGTCGATACGCCGTATCCATGGAAAGGGATGCGCCGTATCGAGCCTGAAATTAATACGAAATAAAATAAAGTAAAAAGATAGGATACGCCGCATCTGTTTTACCAGATGCGCTGTATTGTGTTACCAAACAGACTGTTAACAGCCCGTTGTGATTTTGTTATGATCCACGGTTTATCTCACGAATTCTCTCGAACAACTTGCTGAACTTAATGCCAGTCTTAATCGTACAATCCTTAGAAAAATAAACTGAAACATCAAACATATAAAGCATAATAATAAGAATATCAAGTACATGCCCAAAAGAATAATATCGTAAATAAACATGTCCATAGATCAATCTAATCAAAGTCTAAGAGGGAGGAATATCGTATGTATCCTTAGCTGAGTGGATCCTGAGGTGCTAGCTCCATCCGTCCTAGGCCTAACTCTATGTGTCGGTAGCCGGGAGTATCTCATCATACCTCTAACATAAGTACCATCAGGACGATGATGGTTAATCCCATGATGCTCCAGAATCTGACTAACACTGCCAACCAACCAATCAATATCACATCTGATCATAGAAATATCAGCCCTTACACTATCGACTACACCTCTCAACGACCTCATCTCCTGCTCAACTCTCTCAACCCTCTGTCCAGTAGTACGTGCAAATGGTGGTGGTGGTGGTACCCGCGGCTCCTCCTGAGCTGGAGCAGCAGCTGGGGCTCCCTAGGGATCCCCCTGCTCCGGCTCAGCCTCAACCTGCCTAACTGGCCCTAACGGCACCCAAATGTATCCCCCCATAAGCATCTCACAAATCCCAAGTCTATGCACCAGATACTCTGCATCAATCACTGGTAACCTCGCTACATCAACATGAAACTCGGCAGGATTCTCATCACCTAAGACTCCAAAATGTCTAGCTAAACGAGGAACGAAGTGACCTCTAGTCATCTAGCTCCTACCGTCTCTCCCTGGAGCTATCCTATGCAAGTAATGTGCCAAAAAGTGAGGGACGTGCACCACCAGTCCCTCATCCATGCTCCTCAAAAGAAAGAGATCCAAAGTAGTCACCTTCTCAGGTGACTGACCTCTCCCAGCAATGGTCAATGCGATCAAACGGTGGCATAGCCTTCTCATAGGCTCTCTGATCAATGTATACGAAGGAGTGGTAGTAGTGGAATCACCAGTAGTCACCTAACAACCGACGATCAGGAACTACACGCAAACTGTCAGCCCAGTAAGCAGCAAAACCAGGGGATGCCATCTCCTCCTCAGTGTGTAAACCAAAAACCAATATGAACTCTCTCATCGACATCCTCCGGCCAACACTACCCAATCTAAACGCAATAGTATCAAACGTCATAAGCTCAGTATCTGTCTCTCTGTACTGAACCGTACAGAAAAACTCTAACATCAACACCTTCACCAACGGCTCCTCAATACCAAATAATCTCTCCCAAGCATGTGATATGAACAAAACCTGATCCTTGGCATCACGGTGTACCATCTCTAACCTACTACGTAACTTAGCCGCATCATTACCCCCATCTACATGCCCTACACTCTCAAAGTCCAGAACTGGCACACTAAACACTTTCCTATGGTAAAATCTCCTAAGCCTCCTAAGGTAATCCTCATCAGCTCCTTGAGTCAACCCCATTAACTCAAAACGGAGCCATGGGTGCCTGCGTGCTGCAACGGGTAACTCCATTCTGAAAAATAAAAACTATTAGTAACCTGTTAGGCAGGTGATACAGCGCATTGGATAATTCAATGTGTTGTATCTGCAATGCGCCGCGGTGAAATCAGAGATATGGAACATATATCAATTATCATTAATGCACCACATAGTATAAGTAAAGTACGTCGCATCTCGCATTAAATCACGTAATACGGCGCAACTAAGGTTTGAGCAAGTTTAGTCAAAAATAGTTTGTTACGCCGTATCAGGTAATCTAGATGCGCCGCATCTAATATAGTATCAGTATAAAAGAAAAGGGGTAGGCACGTTTTCCAAGAATCCTGGTCCATGACGCAAATTCTACCTCAGCATCACAAACCTCATTTAGCCATTTAACAAAAACCTTATACCCCATATTCATCCTCTATTTCTATTTTCCTCCCAAGTTTTAAAAACAAACAAACCTAGAACCCTAATTTTTTTGATAATCAGATTGGGGCAAATTAAATCATTAAATTCAAAATTATCCTACGGGAAACACTCTTCTAGACTTCCTAATCAAAAACCCTAAACCAATTTCATTAAATTAATCAATTTTGCATAAACCCTAATTTTTATAAAAATGTAAAATCGTAAACTTAAATACAATTAAGGAGATAATTACCTTTAGTGATCGGTCTAGAAATTGATTAAGCGAGTTTGATCGAGATTATTGCGAAAATTAGTGGTAGTGCGTGTTTTTACTGTGTGGCGATATAGGGGTAAAAATAGAAATCCGGCGCATCTCGTCTATAATTATAGGGTTAAAATGATACGCCGCATCACAAAATAGTGATGTGCCGTATTTATTAAAAATTCATTGACTAGTCAATATGTCATTATTGGTCAGAGATACGGCGCTTAGACTAATGAGATGCGCCGTATTGTTGTGCCAGTGAACAAAACTTAAATAGAGAACGTGCCTTGACCTCCGCAACACTTTTCCTTATACGACAATTTGGGGTCAAACGGTATACCATATGGTATATATAAATTCAATATAAGAATAGTAGGTGTAACCGTTTTAATAAAAATCATAATCTCATTGTTTAGTAAATAATAATTTATTCCAAGGTTTGAAATAAATAACGTTTTAAGCTTATAAAAATTGAGATTGTGATTTAGAGATGATGTATTACATAAAACAATGTCTGAGGAATTATTACTGAAATCACAACTTTCGTTGTGGATTTCCGTGTTTTCAAATTTAGGTACTTCATAAGAAAAGAGGTTTGTGTCAATCTTTAATATATCAAATTTTTCTTTTTTAGCAAACCGTTTCTTAAAAATTTTCTTTTCAGACATGAACATGTGACAATCAGTTTATGGTAAAGATAATTCACATTTATCATCAAATATTTGGGAGGGGTCTTGCAAAGAACTCTCCTTATAGCTAAGTGAATCATCATAAAGGATAGCTGGAAATTTAATTTCAAAGAATCGAAGACACTCAATGTTACCTGCACTGAGTTTTCTCCTATCCTTACCATTTATAGCAAGTTTCTAGTTATCAAAGATTTGGTCGTCCCAACAAGCTCTTCCGGTTAGATTCACAATGTAATCTTCCATAGTGATGCTTGAGTCATCCATTATTCTGAAAAAGTACTAACTTGTGCAAAAGAATAGTGAAACGATCAAAGTGTAATGCAAATGCAGAAAACAAAAGGAAAACTAAAAACTATAAAAACAAAGAAAAACAAACACACAAAAACAGTAAATATGCAAATTATACAATGAATGCAATCTAACTAATATATAACAAAGTTAGTGGTTAGAATCTAAAATATACAAAAACCTAAAAAGTTAGAAAACCTAATTAAAATACTATCTAGATAAACAGATATTAACAATTCACTCCACGGGAGCGGCGCCAAAAACTTGATGTGCGTGTGTCACGGTGTAGTATAGGGGTTATGCCTATTTAAGTTTTAAATTTATATTTTGCCGACTTATCCTATAACACACACACACTAACGGGCAGTGTACCCGATCAACATGTAGATAGTGGTAAGCAGAGTATCGATCACTAAGAGTGAAACGTAATATCTAGTTAACCTAATCAGTATTTTAATATTCTAAGTTAGTTTTAAAACCTAATCTAACGTAAGGGGGGTTTAGTCTGAGAGACTAGCACAGTTTGGTAGATAAATGATAAAAGTAAAACTAATAAGAATGAATCAAAGAATAGCAAACACGTACACGGATAGATAATAGATACAGATAGAAGGCTTGTCCTATGGTTAAGTAGCTTGTCACTTGTTTTATTGCTAGTTTTATATGATGAGTATCGTAATCTTATTTGTCTCGTTGGATCCTAAATATAGGCGAGTAAACTCTTAATGATCATTTATGCCTATCCCACTTATCTAGACACTAGTTAAGTAGGCGAGGAGGGGGTATGGCAGCCCAAGCAAAACTCAGCTAGACACAGAGGTTATCAATGCACATATACAAGTCACCAAAAAAAACATCATATAAACTTTAATCGATGGAAAAGCAATTTTAAGGGGAGCAGTATGGTAGCTGTTGAAACGTAGAGGGGAGGGGTGTAGCAACCCACTAACTTCCCTACTAATTTCCCATAGGTTAGCTAAGCCTTACTAACTTAACCTAGGCCCTCACTAAGCACAATCTAGGTTAGAAATGCCTATAGCTATTTCCCGAGTAAAATTTTTGCTTTACTATACCACTATTGCCTATATAACCTCTAGACAAGCTCACGTATCCACCTATGCCAACCACTACTATGTTTACTTGATGTAAACATCCCGGTATGTCAAGTCTAGGTTTTAAACATAATTTCACTAAGTAAACTATCACTCTAGTACACTATACTTATCAGAAAACCCTAATTGCACCTATGTGTTTACGGTTAACTTTAAAACCTAATTGCTTATCTGAACTAGCTTGAAAGTGTTCAAGGCTTAGGTATAAGTTACAATAGCAACTTTAGGTTATATTAGACTCCCTAGAACATAGTACAACTCCCTAGAACTCAGGTACAAGTCCCATAAGCACAAAACCCTAACTAGGTCATAACTTCCCGAAAACTAGGTTTAACTTTCCCAAATCTTTACCATAAGCTACCACCACTTAGTATAAGTCTCCTAGGACTTAGTATTAGTCACTAAAAACTCTTAGGACACTAAATTAGGCACTAAACCCTAGGAAAAACCCTAAACTATTTCTAGGCAAAACTAGGTTAAAGCTAAACCTAAAAACCTAAAACTAGCTATTAAGCACCTCTAATCAACCAAGCAAGCACCCTATAACCTTCCCCTAACCTACATAGCACCCTAGCACCTCCCTAAGCACCCTAGCAAGGAGGTGCATCACCTCCTTGTCACCACCTTCACTCTCGGCCAACCTCCACCACAACTGGCCTACCTTAGCCCCCTAGCTATACCATAGCTCGTCCTCGTCACCACTAGACTTTCCATAACACCCCATAGCTTTGCTTACTTGACTTCCCCCCCCCTCAAAACCTAATAGCACTTTGCGTGCTCGCTACTTCTACAAACCCTATAAATAGCGACCCCCTCCCCTTCATTTCATTCCACACCTCCCTCTCTTCTCTACCTTAAACCTTTATGTAGTACAAGACCCTTAGAAGCCTTAGAAGTCGAGTACTTTAGCCCTAGACCTTGTCGAGTTGTGGTTTTGGCTGAGAAAATCCTAGATAGCCTCGTTAAGCATCCCACGACCTAGGTAAGTCTCACCTTTGAATCTAATAGCCTTAGTACTGACCTAGAACACTTAGAGTATGCCTTAGAAGCCTTAGGATAGCCTTGAACCTTTTCTTTTAGAAGTTTTCATTTCGAAACCCTAGATTTAGAAAATTATATGTTTATGTGCTAAATTGCCTCATTATGTGATATAATCTAAATTAGGAGACTTAGTTAAGTATATATTAACTAAACATAATCTAGGAAACTTAATTATCTCATTAGAATACAAATTACATGATAAAAGGACTAGTTTTGCAATTGTTTTCATGCATAGGGGTATATATTGTAAATTTCTGAAAATATGAAGTCTAGGGACTGTTTTTGACATTACTTAGAAGTTATAAGTATAAGGACTCTTTTTGCAAAGTTCTAAAACCCTAGGATAGAAAGTAAAATGAATTATAAACTAAAAAGGACTAGTTTTGCAAATATTATTAAGTTAAGGGTATAAAAAGTAAATAGTGTAAGTTATTATAGTTTCAGGAACATTTTTGCCATTTCTCTAAAATATGTAAGTATAGGGACTAAATGTGCAAAAGTTAGGAAGTTATGTGCTTAAATGTTATAAGTTTATAAGTATAGGGTAGAAAGTGTAAATATATAAACCTGAAGGGTATAAACGGACTATTTTCATATAAGTATAAAAACCTATTTTAAGTTAGAAGCATAACACAATACTAGGGAGCTTCATGTGAGGGGTATCATGTGGATATTTTGTTTTGACGAGTTTGTTGGGTTTACGATTTAAAGTGCCCTGGCTCCTCAAACGATTATTGCATGACCTCTGAATTATGATGGCCCGAACGGTGCTACGTTATAACTAAACCTAGTAACAACATAACTCATTAATAGGGATCTTCGTGTGAGGAGTTATATACCTCTGAATTATGATGGCCCGAACGGTATTATGTTGATAACATAATACAATAATAGGGAGCTTCATGTGAGGAGTTATACTTCTGGATTACGATGGCCCGAACGGTGTTATGTTATATTTAAAAACCTTAAGAGTGATTAGTTTAGAAAACCTAAACAAAGACTTGACATACACACACCTATACTACCCCCAGGATACATGAGTGAGTTGTCTAAACCCCTACTTTACTTACCTTAAGACCCAGGTGAGTTTTCATAGCCTCACTTTTAAATGCTTTACAACCCTGTGAGGGGGATACATGCTTTAAACCGAATACAA
>LBNU01034544.1:0-30708 GCA_014162995.1 Artemisia annua
AAAGGTGCGTTAATCACAGTAGGAATAAAATAAATGGTTGTCAAGTTGCTTCCAAATTATAACTACTTAACACTTAGTACGTAAATGGTCTAAATTAACTATGGATTTGGATGGGGACGCATGTGAATGTCGAGCCACTGTTGAGGCGAGACCAACAGTGACGTGCAATTGAGTTGCTTGTTTTGTTTCGGCTTATATCACGACTCGTTCTGGCTTACTTGATATCGGCATGATTTCACGACATAGCCTAATCTGCTAAACATATTTTATAAACGGATTATAAATTATAACTAGTAATCAAAACTTAATTTTTCACATCATTAAAACTATGACTTTACATTACATAGCGACTAATAAGAATACAAATTATAACTTATTTTTTTATCATTACCTAAAACATCCTACATTTATAGCTTATAAGAGTATTTTTTTTTATAAACTCTTTTAATGATTTTCTATACTGACTAATATTCGATCGTGTATACTTTTAACGACCTTTTTATAACTCGAATTCGTCTAATATATATATGCCATTACCTTCTGTACATCATCTTTCGGTTGCCGATGAACTGAAGACTTATTCTATTTGATATTTTTATTATTTGTTCATGGATACTTAAGCACTTCCGAAAGCCAATGCAAGCCAATAATTACCGAAACTATTTCTAAACTTAAGTGCTGCCACACAAGCAACAATAACACAACCACTTTAAAACTTATTTAAACGTCATCGAGTCTCAAACTTGAAATTGTAAACTAAATTTGCCATACTAATCTAGGTCGCGTATCGGTGCCGCACATTTACACTATTCGACTTTGCTCTATTCAGACTACTTTACTGAGGTGAGTTCATGACCCCTACCTACCTTTTTGTTTTTAAACTATTTTGGGGGAGAATACATGCTCGTTTTTAACTAAACTAGATGCTTGTTCTATTTGAATGCACAATTGTTACTCAAACACTACTGTTTTGCTGAATATTTGATTGCTTATTCAAATGCATTTACATGTATATTGGTTGCGTACTTGATTATTTTTCCTCACGGACACAAGTGTTTGAATCAAATATGTGAGTTTATAGCCCCACTCTATTTATACTGGTTTTACAATTGGGGTAAGAAACATGCTAAACTATTTTATGGACCAAAAACTGTTATTTATGCTATTACGTGGATTAGCCTAAGCTTTGTTATGTCCCAATTATGCCCATCTCATGAACCGTTAATTCCTTCTGGGAAGCGCGAATGTTATAAATAGNACCAGGGACAGTGGGACATAGCCTGATCACCTATGTCCGACTCAGAGGTGAATTTTGCGATACTGAGAGTAGTTATACTAGAATTATGTTCAGTTTGGTTTTCTACTTGATTTCTGAAAGTTTCAAAAATTTCTGCGTGTGTATATAATCATTGCATAACATGAACGTTCACATCTACAAACAACACACTGGCATCACAATACTTTTTCTTAGTTGGAATACTCTTTTATTACAATCTGGTTATGTTACAGTCACCCCCACGTCAAACCCTACACTCAATCGATGTTGTAGCTTCCACGTTAAGTACTAAGTACACTACTGAGACAACCAACTGATTGCTAGTAGCAATCAACACCTTCCTTCAGAGCCAAACTCTAAACTTGCCAAACACCACATTTAGCAGAGATCCTATACCCAACAGAAACCTTAAAAACTTTATGCAGTAACCCAAACCACTATCTTTGGAACACCTAATCCTGCACACATAGTCCTTCACTTATCCCTTCGAGAATACTAGTTGTCTACCTTGCTACCCTCTCATAAGATAATAAACTGTGTTGCTATTAGCATACAAACTGTTTCAATTATCCTATAAACCATTATGCAGTCATCCTACGAACTATTTTACTACTATGTCAAAAATCAAAAACTTCAACCTTACTAATATTTGATAAACAATTTCCTATTTTCCTACCATACTTATTATAAAACAGTTTCTTTTAAAGCGAGGGACATATTATTAGTGTAACTGAGCTGAGTATTTCAAAATTCATTGAACCTCGGTGGAATATAGACTGATCACCTATATTCGACCAGGGACAGTGGGACATAGCCTGATCACCTATGTCCGACTCAGAGGTGAATTTTGCGATACTAAGAGTAGTTATAATATAGTAGAGTCCAGATTGATTTTCAACTCGACTTCTGAGAGTTTCAAAAAATTTTGTGTGTGTACATAATCATTGCATAACATGAACATGAACATTCACATCTACACACAACACAATTGCATCATAACACTCTTTTTTCTTTTAACTGGAATACTTCTTTACCATAAACGGGTTATGTTACAGTCACCTCCACCTCAAACCCTGCACTCAACCGATGTTGTACCTTCTGCATAAGTACTAAGTACACTACTGAGACAGCCAACTAATTGCTAGTAGCAATCAACACCCTCCTTCAAGGTCGTACTCTGAACATACCGAACCCCCCATTTAGAAGAGATGTTATGCCCAACAAAAACCTTAAGACCTTAGGGAGCAACCTGGTCCACTATATTTGGAACAGACACATAATCCTTCACGTATCCTTCGAGAATACCAGTTATCTACCTTGCTACCCTCTCATAAGATAATAAACTATGTTACTATTAGCATACAAACTGTTTCAATTATCCTATAAACCATTTTGCAGTCATCCTACGAACTGTTTTACTGCTATGTCAAAAATCAAAAACTTCAACCTTACTACTATTTGATAAACAATTTCCTATTTTCCTATAAACTGTTTTACAAATCATTTCACAAACAATTGTATAAATCGGTTTTCTGCCCTGCTACGATATCATAATCCAAACTACAACTATGCTATTATCATGCGAATAATGAATTGATTTTCCATTCCTCTACAAAACTATTTTACAACCCGTTTTATAAACTATTTTGCAATCACTCGGTGAACTATCCACCCAACCGAAAAATATTTTATGTCCCTACCTCTTGGTACTTTTAAAGTAAATTGAATACTTATGTTTATGAAATCCGCCTGGTATTAAGTATCGGACCCCACTCAGCCATGACAACTAAATTCTGTCCTTAAATAATTAAAACTTATTTAGACGTACATACCCGACTACACCTTCTACTATGATATTCCTATCGAAAGGACCTTCCCCTCAAAATGTGTTTATATCTGATCATAAAGCTCGTAGTAACAATAATTTTCTAAATTGCTCAATTTGATGGTTTAAAACTCTTCTGGTCAAACATTATCAGAACTTTTGCAAAGTAATTAAACGTTAACCCTCGCGAAATTGTTTCATTCACACCATATTTCAAAACCCATTTTACTAAATTATAAATCTTTCGAAGTTACACCTCCCTACATAACTATTAATTTTAAAACAAAGAGACATTTTCTTTGGGTCAAATTCGTATAGACACTCACTCAAATAAAGTCTTCAAACAAACTCTTATCCTTTCCCCTGAGAAGGAAAACACATAGTTTCGGAACAAATCCTGAAGACCAATCATCAGGCCATTATTCTTGCCACCTTACATCTATTATGCTAAAATTTTGTGTCACTAAGATATGGACCCGATTTTGGGGGTGTTACAGATTGGTATCAGAGCCAGGTTAATACCAAGAAAAATATAGAGCCGCACAAACAAGGCTGCGAAACATCATAAGGTTGAGACTAGAACCATTATCCTATTAAACTTACTCCAGGAAACACTATACCATACCAAAACATCAAAAGGGGATAATCAATGACAGACAACGTAATTACTCTCCCACAAACAAAGAGAAAACCTTAAACAATCTCGTGGGACCTAAATCGGTTACAAGTACCATCACCCCTTCCCGAATACCATACTATCAGATAACGTAAACTGAATCGCGGGACGCGATTCCTTGTAAGGAGGGTAGACTGTAACAAATCGGAATTTTCCAATCAAATTTTAAATAACAATTGTCAATTTAGTATCACCTAACTATTTATCCAAGCATTCATGAGCTTGCATAACTATTCGAGAAGCAAACTCGCACATTGTAGCTTACAGTAACTTACTACATTGTTTATTTTATCAGAATGTATATTTTGTTTTCTAACTATTACTGATTATTTACGTATTAAAACGAGAAATATCTCGCACACAACACCACACGCGTACTGAAAAAAATCTAGTATTGGCATAAACCAGTGGTTGTTACCCGAGAACCAAAAACCTTGTTTTTATATAATTTTTATAGAAACACACTCCAAAAACGATATCGCTCGTGCTCACGATAACCCAGAAAACGCTGAATTAAACCGGAACTCAATGAAACACGAGGTACAATTAGACTCGCTAGTCAAATACTACCTTATGTAAATAAACCTTTCCCTTCATATTTATTATTTACTTTCACTTTTAAGTAATTCAAAAAAATAAAAAATGAAACGATAAAAACGTCCTTCACCTCTCATCCCCACAAAGTCACTTGTCTTCTACCTCTCTCTATCTCTTCTCTGCTACACGTTCCATCTGAATCTGCTACATCCATCCCCACATCTAACCAACTAATTGGTCCCCTTCTCTCATCATCAACCTCTGCATCGGCATCAACCCCACAACCTGAATCAAATCAGGTCTGCTCTCTTGGATGATGACAAGAAATTATTAAAGGGTACTCGTTCTGATCCAACCTCAGGGTCGACACAAGCCGCCAAGTGTTGATAAGGTGAAGAGGGGACGACTACCCAATTCGACTAAGGGTCGACTGTTAATAAGGGTAGAAGGAATCAAACCCACCCTTGTTTACATTCTTAAAACCCAAGTCGA
The DNA here is from genome assembly GCA_014162995.1 of Artemisia annua. Classification (NCBI taxonomy): domain Eukaryota; kingdom Viridiplantae; phylum Streptophyta; class Magnoliopsida; order Asterales; family Asteraceae; genus Artemisia; species Artemisia annua. The sequence goes on from LBNU01034544.1 coordinate 4,807, forward strand.
TTCACACATGAGTCCCCACACCCAAAAACTTTCACAGCCAAAACATACCGTTAGTTCTCCTATGGGCTTTGTTTTCTAAAGATAGCGGTGTGTGGGTTGCTTGAATCGGATTCGGGTTTTCATTCTGGGTCTCCTTTGTTAATCGACTCTCGTATATCCTCTTTGTTAAGGTTCTTGATTCCTCACACTTGTAAATTTTTCTTGACTTTGTTTGTTGATAAACTTGTTGAATCGATTTATTTTACAAGCTGTTAATCTTGTTTTTGGTTCATTTGAATCGATCGACTCATATTTGTTCCTGGGTTGATCTATTTAGGTTGTTGTATCTTGTGTGGCAAACTAATAAGTTATAAACAAAAACTAGATTGGCTTATGTTTGGAAGTGCTTATTTTGCTTATGGATTATTTGGGTGAGATAAGTGTTGTGTTTAAATTTTTGTGTGGGTCGAAACCCACTGTGGTCGGACCACAGTGGCATGGCATGTTGTATAGTTTTGACAAATTGAGATTTGTTTCATGTTTTTGTTCCTCTTCGTTGCCCTGCTATCGAAGCACTCGACCCGGGTGCGAGGCAGTCTTGTACCCTTTACCTCCAAATTTGTAAAATGAACCCGTGTCATTTTGTAAATATCCTAAACTAAAATCTTTATAAATCTATATTTTAAGTCGTTGTGGTGGAGGCTGATTTCAGGTTGAATCATGTCAAAATAGTATGTTTTGGTTAATGTTTGGTCAGTTTTCGAAATTGTTGTGATCTTTTTTTTAAATGCTTTTTCGAGTAGTCGCAAAAATTTGGTTGTGTTCGGACTTTGTTTGGAGTCGAGACCTGTTAAAATTAGAGGGTGTTTGGTCTTGCCTTTCATTCGACCACCACCACCCCCGAAGGGTGTCATGGCCTGGTTAACATCAATGACACAAGGGGCGTGCCTAGTTTGAGTCATGTCGCGGGGTCGAGGTTGTCTAGTGAACGCCTTGGTTTTTACTCCTCTTGTACCAAATTATCGCAAACTGTCATAAAGTTTTAGAAGGTTAAGTTGTGTCCTTTTGTTGTGACTATGTCAAAAGTTTTTCTGAAACGGAATTATACACTGAGTTTAATGTATTTGCATTGTGTGTTATTTCTACCTTTGGGCCACAGCCTACCTCACACTATGCGAAGGGTGCGTTAATCACAGTAGGAATAAAATAAATGGTTGTCAAGTTGCTTCCAAATTATAACTACTTAACACTTAGTACGTAAATGGTCTAAATTAACTATGGATTTGGATGGGGACGCATGTGAATGTCGAGCCACTGTTGAGGCGAGACCAACAGTGACGTGCAATTGAGTTGCTTGTTTTGTTTCGGCTTATATCACGACTCGTTCTGGCTTACTTGATATCGGCATGATTTCACGACATAGCCTAATCTGCTAAACATATTTTATAAACGGATTATAAATTATAACTAGTAATCAAAACTTAATTTTTCACATCATTAAAACTATGACTTTACATTACATAGCGACTAATAAGAATACAAATTATAACTTATTTTTTTATCATTACCTAATACATCCTATAGTGGTTTATTTGTAACGAAACTTATCTCAATATTACAAACTTATATACTCGAAAAATAGTATAACAATGGTTTATTTATTTATCGTGACACCTAGTCACAACATAAATGTATACACGGGTCATGCCCGATTTTCTAAAACATCCTACATTTATAGCTTATAAGAGTATTTTTTTTTATAAACTCTTTTAATGATTTTCTATACTGACTAATATTCGATCGTGTATACTTTTAACGACCTTTTTATAACTCGAATTCGTCTAATATATATATGCCATTACCTTCTGTACATCATCTTTCGGTTGCCGATGAACTGAAGACTTATTCTATTTGATATTTTTATTATTTGTTCATGGATACTTAAGCACTTCCAAAAGCCAATGCAAGCCAATAATTACCGAAACTATTTCTAAACTTAAGTGCTGCCACACAAGCAACAATAACACAACCACTTTAAAATTTATTTAAACGTCATCGAGTCTCAAACTTGAAATTGTAAACTAAATTTGCCATACTAATCTAGGTCGCGTATCGGTGCCGCACATTTACACTATTCGACTTTGCTCTATTCAGACTACTTTACTGAGGTGAGTTCATGACCCCTACCTTTTTGTTTTTAAACTATTTTGGGGGAGAATACATGCTCGTTTTTAACTAAACTAGATGCTTGTTCTATTTGAATGCACAATTGTTACTCAAACACTACTGTTTTGCTGAATATTTGATTGCTTATTCAAATGCATTTACATGTATATTGGTTGCGTACTTGATTATTTTTCCTCACGGACACAAGTGTTTGAATCAAATATGTGAGTTTATAGCCCCACTCTATTTATACTGGTTTTACAATTGGGGTAAGAAACATGCTAAACTATTTTATGGACCAAAAACTGTTATTTATGCTATTACGTGGATTAGCCTAAGCTTTGTTATGTCCCAATTATGCCCATCTCATGAACCGTTAATTCCTTCTGGGAAGCGCGAATGTTATAAATAGATCTATTGGGGGTAACTCCCCCGTTCGGTTTGACCGGATAGGCAAACGTGAACGTATACCATGTCGAAACACAAGTGTCTGGGATAAACACTTGCCGGGCCCTATATTTGATTACATGCTCTTTGAGCATGCACACTGTTATAGCTTCGGTTGCATGAACTTAGTGCTAGCGTAATAAACTATTTACTACGTGACATTATATTTGTTATAATGATCACACACTCCACTCATGGTCCACAATTCTAATTTTACTGTAAGGTAAACACTATTTTCATGACATTGTGAGCCACACAATGGTCACAAAACTCTATTGAACTCACAATACTACTGTTTTATTATAAACCTATGAACTCACCAACCTCGTGTTGACACTTTTTAGCATGTATTTTCAGGTTTAAGGCGATAGCTAACTATTGAAGGCTTTGGCATGGCATGGCATGGTCATAGACAACTCTGACATATATTTGGGACCGCTTAAACTCTTATATGGGTTGTATTTCCGCACAAATTTTTGAATGCTGTAAACCTATACTTTGGGATATAAAATATCTTCAAAAACGGATAAGTTAAAATTCGTTTTCTATACTTGGTGTTGTGGTACCAATTTAGTAGCACCCCAATGACATGTATGCTTCCGCTGGACCCGATTTTGGGGGTGCTACAGATTGGTATCAGAGCCTAGGTTATAGAGAACTAGGTATTTTTAAAACCTAGTCTATAACTACCTTTATAAAAACTTGACCCTATGACCGCCACATGCCTGCCTGCCAAGCCTGCTGCCTTACTTATGATAAAACATTTTCTTTTAAAGTAATGAATATATTACTAGTGTAATTGAGCTGAGTATTTTAAAATTCATTGAACCTCGGTGGAATATAGACTGATCACCTATATTCGACCAGGGACAGTGGGACATAGCCTGATCACCTATGTCCGACTCAGAGGTGAATTTTGCGATACTGAGAGTAGTTATACTAGAATTATGTTCAGTTTGGTTTTCTACTTGATTTCTGAAAGTTTCAAAAATTTCTGCGTGTGTATATAATCATTGCATAACATGAACGTTCACATCTACAAACAACACACTGGCATCACAATACTTTTTCTTAGTTGGAATACTCTTTAAGAATTAAGAGAGTTGTAAAGTAATTTGGGGCTGTTCAGGGGCAGAAGCATCCCTATAGAATTTTCACTAAACAATAACGTCATCAGCATTTGATGATGATTCACATTATCAAATTAACTAGTATATATGGGGACAATAAACATAACATTGAACATCACGACTAGCTTAAATAATTGTGGGATGATTATGATGACAATCATCACATACGATTAGTCATGTACCTAGTAAATTTTGTATTTACTGCACATTCTTTAAACTGTCATTTACACAGTGAATACTTATATTACGGAAGAAGTGCATTATCAATACGAGTTAATGGACCCATCACCCCGTACTAGTTAATCGACAGGGGCGGAGCTATGTGCGAGCCACTTGTGGCAAGTGCCACACACGATCGAATCCGGCGAAGTGTAATTTTCATTTGAAATTTTTGGATATTTTAAAAGTGCTACACCTAGTTTGGACAAAATGCACATCTAGTAAACCAAAAAATATGAAAGTTGATTGTTGAAGAAGATGAACCGTAGAAGATGATGAGCAAATATTGTACTCGTTTGCTTTTTATTCTAATTAATTTTTCTTTGTCAGAATATAAACATGGGCCATGATAGTAGTTTGGATTAGGTCTATGATACTTTTAGTTTTAATAATATTAAATTCAAAATGAATGGCAAGTGAAACATCAACAAATCATATCAACTAAATAGCACCAATTTTATATTAAATCATAAGATGTATTTTAGTAGTTTTCTCATCGTTTTTAACTTTTTGCTAAAAGATTATAGTTACAAAAAAGTCGTAAGTATCTAATTTTATCTATGATTTAAAAGCTTATTTCTAGTTCAATATGTATTATGTTTCAGGTAACCGGATCGAGACCTCAAACCGCAAAATAAGGACTAATTTTACCACTAAAATAAAAAGCTATTCGTGAAGCAAAGCGAACCGAAAATCGTGCCACACGATCCAAAATTCTATAGTATATGGCTAAAGTTAACTTACATGGCCTTGTCTATACAGACCCGCTTTCATGAGCTTCATCTAATATTATTGTGGAGTGTCGCTTCAACAAAAAAATCATTTTGCAATATGAGAATGATATCAGCCGCTACTCTGCAGAAACATTAATACCCTTTAGGCCCGAGTTCTGCCGCTCTCTGCATTTCTTAAAGGATAGAAGTATGGGTGTGCCTACATAAATATGCACCAAAGCTTTCAGTCGTGGATACATATTTTTAATAATGCCAGCGTACAACAATTACTTGTTGAATGTCAAAACTAAGTATTTCATATACATCTCAAATCAAATACTCTTTTGTGATTTCAGATAATTTTGATACAATACAGAGTTGGTGCTGGATAGGGACTAAGAAATTTACCATTGCTTCTTTAGCAGTTGGTCTTTCTTGATGATCATACCAGAGCAGCTTGTCAAGTAAGTTAATCTCCTACATCAGAAAAACACATCAATCACAATAGAGTAACCCAAAGCTACAAAGACCATAGACCCAGTTAACTTCAGTATCCCATTTTAGTATATTTTCAACTTCAAGAGAGTTTCATTGTATTCACCAGGTCCGTGAATAAGGTAAGGGAGCACTTGTAGAACTTCATCTATTAATTGATAATTAGACAAGGAATTTGATTAATAGACCTAATACATAGGCCTAATCATGGACCTAATGCTTAAAATACTTGTACAGTGCATGCACTGTACAAGTATTTTAAGCATTAGGTCCATGATTAGGCCCATGTATTAGGTCCCCCTATCAAGGTTCATTAGACAATAAGTACATCACATGCAACATCTCCGATATGTATGATTGTAAACCCAAACACTCCCTTAAAAAATGGTTTTCATGCTTATGAAATAAATACGAGTAATAAACAACTAAAAAAATCAAAAAGGCCACCATTTTTTATCAGAAGACTAGAAAGATATTGATAGAAAAGGGGACACCAAAAAATGCACACAGTATACAAACATTTACTATGATCAATTTGTTAAATTTGAATGGGGAAAGTTTTTAATAGATGCAATTTAGATTAACATCTCACAATACCTAAGCCTAAGAGTTGCACTTTGCAAACAGATATAAAAGTAATTAATTAGTTTTCTGTATACTAGTTTATAATCTCATGCATACACGAGAATTTGACATTAAAATTAGGTAAACGGATGGGTTTCTCTTGTTTGTTTATCCAATGATAGAATTCCTAAATGGATAAAAGCCAATGATGTTACACTATCAAATTGAAAACTTACAGTTGGGTTCTGTTTTCCTCTGTTATGTGGGTGTGCAACAATTAACCCCGAAACAGAGTTTGGTAATCTGAATAACGAAAAGAGAATGTACTTTCAGTTCAAAAGAACATGCTTCTAGATCAAGGATAATGTTGCTTACTTTTAGAAATCTTTTATATAATAAAAGAATTACATCATTTCGGAGTTTTTTTGACAGAACAATCTTATGGGAAAAAAAATTGGACCAATAGGAGAGCTTGATTTTGACACATAGGCAAAATCAAGCAATATGATTGGCCAATAAAAAGTCAAAATTGAGTTGATTTTGGTCAAACTTTAATAAATTTGGTGAAGAATTTGATTAGGAAAAAAAATACATAAAAATATAGGTGTCAAATTTATGAAAACAAAAACTTCAAAAAAAAGGAGGTAATTAATAAAACTTTAGTGTTTGAATTTTAAATATAATATATAGAGTTAAGTGTAAATTATAAGTCTCCATATTTTTTAATAACTTTAGATAATATGCAAATAACCCCTTACACTTTTTACCACATATACTTTATAATACGAACTTTGTTTACAATTACATGTATCAATATTAGCTTCACACTTTCATCTATTTAAATTACAAAATTTTGTAAATATACTAATTAGTTTTAATATACGTTAAATATCTTTAAAATAAATATTAGTTTTAAACTTTCATCTATTAAAATATATATATATATTTTTTTTTTACTATATATGTTAAATTAGGACTAATGTTAACCTTTGTTATGCATGCAAGGGCCTTATACAGGCAAAAATGCTGAGAAAATTTACTCATCCCCAGAAAAATGGGTAGGTTGTTTGAATTGCCTATTACGTGGAATACATTTGGTTTAAAACAATTTCTTTAGTATGGGCTATGAGTCAAAGTCGACGAGATTTTCCACAAATATTCTTATATTGAATTTTATTTTGCGAAGACACTCTCAAAGATCCCCTAAGAATTCTTTGAGTGCCTGATGCAGTGGCGTAACACACGCCATAGGGTTTTTTTGCCCTATGACACCGCCAAACTGCACCTGAGGATGCGCCATTGCTGCACCGTTGGTCCCTTCGCCAGCCATTTACTTTAAAAAAATAATAAAAATAAATAAATAAATAACAAAAACATGAAAAACACGACATGAAATGTTAGATCAAACTATCTTACAAAAAAATATTTAACAGTTATCATTTAAAACACTTATTTAAGTAATTATCTACCACATAAAATCAAAACAAATTAATGTATATATTATATAGACTAGCAATAATCAATATTTATATAACAAATTTTTTTGTCATAACCCCGTGCGTGCGCGGGTATTATAACTAGTAAAATAAAGATGAAGTTACATACGAGGGTTTATAATTCAGAAAAACAATGAAATGAGGCAATTTAGTAACTTCGTCATGAAAATGTAGAGATTAGCAAACTAACCAGGCTTTGAAATTCAGAAGCCATATGACGGAGGTTCTTTTCCTTTCTCTCAATAACACTGCAGCATACAAAAAATGACGATATTATTTCATGCACAAGACAATGAAGTATGAAAATAAATTAAATAGTAGTGTGAACTTATAACCATACATCAAGTCAAAAGGGCCAGTTATCCTGATATAAGAGATATTTATTCACTTCAATGTCAAAACAATGCAGTAATTCATGAGTTATTTTAGATTGTTGCAGCTGCAATCATTCTATACCAATAACGTGAATCAAGTTTAATTCATACCAGTACGGTGAAGCAAGTTCATTAGTAGAATCTGAAACCACCACCCCAACATGTTTGGTCCCAACTTTCAGACCAAGCAATCTTCCTGTTTTCAATGTATTCACCATGTCAGTGAACAAGGTAAGGGAGCACTTGTAGAACTTCATCTATCATAAAATTATTCAGATATTAGTACATCACATGCAACATCTCCGATATATGTGATTGTTTGCCTTTCAAAAATAATAATCAACCAACTTCTAACTATTTAATGATTGTTTGTATCCATAATGTATATGTACATGGAGCTTTAAAGCTGTAGAGAATATGCTAATAATATGAATGTGAAATAAGCATAAATATGTCACTTGTGCATATATGAGGGAGTGGTGATGTTAATGAAAATGTAAATGGTTTGATTTAGGAATTAAGAGAGTTTTGTAAAGTAATTTGGGACTGTTCAGGGGCAGAAGCATTCCTGTAGAATTTTCACCAAACAATAACGTCATCAGCATTTGATGATGATTCACATTATCAAATTAACTAGTATATATGGGGACAATAAACATAACATTGAACATCACGACTAGCTTAAATAATTGTGGGATGATTATGATGACAATCAACACATATGATTAGTCATGTACCTAGTAAAATTTGTATTTACTGCACATTCTATAAACTGTGGATTTACACAGTGAAAACTTATATTACGGAAGAAGTGCATTATCAATACTAGTTAATGGACCCATCACCCGTACTCGGTACTAGTTAATCGACCCGTCACCCGGGTGACACACGGGTTTCTTTTAGTAAAAATAATATGATATTTACACATAACGTACCATTTTGAAAAGATTTCTGAGTTTTATTCACTTTGTGTAATTCAACTTAAGCTACAGAATGATGTTTGAGTTCAGCTTAGCTTCGAATTCAGTTTCAGCCTTATGAGATCATCAACCATTTATGCATAGAAGTTTGCCATACCAAGGGTCAGGATTTCAATGATATCAAACTTTGATGTATGATATTTATGATTGAATATTTCAAATCCGCCCCACATTAACATAGCAAACAAAAAAAATCACAAAGAGATGGTATCTCTTCAAATAAAAATGAATGTTCAGTCAAATATAGATTGAAATTTAGAAACACAGAACTACATATAAGATGTGAGAAATAAACTAATACTGTATATGATTACATACATCACTACTCAGTACTCAACGTGGATATTGACATGTGAACCAAAAAAGAAAGAACATAAAAGAAACATTCATTTGGATGCCTGGATAGATGGACTTAACCTCAAAAACATAAAAATAACTCGAATGTGTTCAAATTTGCTCGAATGTCTTGGATTCTAAGATGCTACTACTACTACACCGTTTGTTGAAGAGGACTCATGACCCATCTAGAGACAAAACTACTCGAGCATAACACTCCTAAGGACATAAAAAGGAATTTAAGATTATCCCTTAACCAATTTAAAAAGGAGTTGCATCAGTTTAGCAGTTCAGTTATGGTCAAATACGGGTACAGATAAGTATATGCAATTAGAAGTAAAGAGATTCTTCATACAGATAACTAGGAATTACCATGTCAAAAACACGAATGTATTAGATAATAAGATATTGTTTAAAACTTTAAATAAAAGAGCTGCATTTTATGCTAGTACAAGAAAAAGCAATCGGTTTCATATAGTAGACAAAGCTTTGGAGACATTCTGTCTTTGACACTTTCACACCATTGCATAACATTTTTCTAGAACTGGATTCGACTTCAAAAGTTGCTTAAACAAAAACGCCCAAAAAGGTTGCCTAAAGTGTATGTTCTTCGCATTCATGTAGCTAGTCATTGACATTCAAATTGTATTCAAATGCTTCGCTAAGGATCCAATGCTGTAAAGTGTAAACCTTGATGCGGTCATGATTAATGCATAAGCGCTTAACTACTCTATAATACTGTAAAAGATGAAACACTCTTAACCAGACAGTCAAGACTATAATGGGTACTTGTTTTAGTTTATTTAAGTGGACTTATTATCATGATTAGCAAAAAAAAGCTCATCCAGGTGTTTGGATTAGCTTATGAGCTTATACAGATGGTTTTAAAAAAGCCCTTTTAGCTTCTTTGGGAGGGCTTGTTCTACGCTTATTTGGTCATTTTACCAGCATAAGTTATTGTAAACACCTTAATCTATCATCTTCTTATCATAAGCTAATCCAAACACTAAACAAAGACTTACAAGATGTACACACTCAGCCCTGGTGGTGTTGGGACACATTACTCACTACTTTGGCAAGTAAATTTTGCGAGTTACTGCAGTACAATAGGTTAGCTAAAAAGGGGACCGAAATAGTTCTTGACGGTTTTGCAGGTCTAGCCGCTAGAGCCCCTTTGCCGGTTTAGTTTAAGATTTTTCAAAGCTGTAGTTACTGGTTCGGCTGAGATTTTCGGCTAAAACCGGACGTATACATCCCTAATTATAAGTCATACACTATTACATTGTGAAAATAAGCTTAAGCCAAACACCCTCTATATCCAAGCCAAACCCCTCTTAGTATTAGGATTGAAATGCAACTAACCTCAGATAGTTAAGAATGGAGCATCGCAAGTCAGATTGCGGGTAAATCCTCCAAAAGCAAACATTGGAGGCTTCTTTGCTGATAGCAAGCATGGGTCATGAACTCGTGACTTCTTCGTGATGGGGTCAATCCTAGTTCTCCTAGAATTCTTCTTATCTCTTGAAAGAGTTCCACCCCATAATTCAGAGTCAAAACATCGATCTGATATGGTATTTGCAATCCAGTAGAAGACCTAAATTAAGATCAATATACAAAATGAAGTCAATACAAAAAAGCAAACATGGGTAGGTTTATATCTGAACATCTGTCATATACATGGGTAGGTTTAAAATTAAAAAGAAAGAAAACAATTTATAAAATTAAACTTGAAGATTGTTGTTGTATAGTTGCATGACTCGTCAAAATATCGCATCCATAAGAATCAAAATGTTATAGTGGAAAACAAAAGTTTACACTGCATAATTATATAGTTTACATTTCATAGCTATCCAAATACATGAGTTGAACATGATTACACTTTCTAAAAAAGAAAAATGCATCTTTTGTAGACTTCCCATATGTCCTTCCTGATATGATAAGAGAACTCAATGCCTAGATTTCCAGCCTCTACTTAGAACATTACTGTAGTGTGGTTTGGTGAGTAGGTGAATCTTCTATTCAGGTGAAGTACATATTAATTCTGAATCTAGCAAAATTCAGTGTCACATATGCCCGTAAAATTGTACAATCGGTTTGCAATGCTGGAGCAGTGAGAAGTACCTATGGTATGATTTCATGTACACACAAAATATAATATACATAAACAAACTAACTGTACTTTCGCGTCATTAGGATTATTTGTTTAATTCACAAAAAAAAATTATGCATAATACATAATATAACATAATGTCCGGTTAATAACTATTGGGACTAAGAAATCCATAAATATGCGCGTTACAACTACCAGATCTTTTACACTAAAACCGTTAGCAGCAAATTGTGGTTTGAGTGTAGTAATGTTGCCGAAAAGAGCACACACTGTTACTCTCCCTTGCTATAGATATTCTTACATCTCTTCTCCCCAAGAATACTGGCCAAAATGGTACCTCAATCTGGAAAAAACATGTACAATCAATTTCCAAAACGAAGAAAACAATGTGTCTTGATGCTCTACACCAGGATCAAGCTTAATTGACCTCCCCCAATTTTTGTTCTTATGTTGCTTATCTCCCAATACTTTCAGCCTTCACCTATATAGTGGCAAAATGATAACATGTCAATGTAATTGGGCAAGGTCATCAATTTGAGCTCCTGAACACCCGATATTGCATTCAGGATAATAATCTCAAATAAAATGTGTCATGTTTGCGTTTGTATTCTGACCTTAAAAATTATTTTGGCAAAGCTGAACTTCGTACATGTTTCTATATATGCCTATTATGTTTTAAACATCATATAAGCATTTAAAGGGTGTTTGTGATTACTTATCCAAACTGTTTATATAGTTACTTGCATTACAAAAGAGCTACTTATATTTCAAATATTCAACACATAACAACCTATATAGTGGCAAAATGATAACATGTCAATGTAACTGGGCAAGGTCATCAATTTGAGCTCCTGAACACCAGATATTGCATTCAGGATAATAATCTCAAATAAAATGTGTCATGTTTGCGTTTGTATTCTGACATTAAAAATTATTTTGGCAAAGCTGAACTTCGTACATGTTTCTATATATGCCTATTATGTTTTAAACATCATATAAGCATTTAAAGGGTGTTTGTGATTACTTATCCAAACTGTTTATATAGTTACTTGCATTACAAAAGAGCTACTTATATTTCAAATATTCAACACATAACAACCTATATAGTGGCAAAATGATAACATGTCAATGTAACTGGGCAAGGTCATCAATTTGAGCTCCTGAACACCAGATATTGCATTCAGGATAATAATCTCAAATAAAATGTGTCATGTTTGCGTTTGTATTCTGACATTAAAAATTATTTTGGCAAAGCTGAACTTCGTACATGTTTCTATATATGCCTATTATGTTTTAAACATCATATAAGCATTTAAAGGGTGTTTGTGATTACTTATCCAAACTGTTTATATAGTTACTTGCATTACAAAAGAGCTACTTATATTTCAAATCCTCAACACATAACAACTAAAACTTATATACTGATTTTTTAATTTTCCATTTGATTGAGCCTATAGAGTTTTAACCATATGCAACAAAATGTGTATAGATAAATTCAAATGATTAAAAACCAATAATAATAAAATCACACGAAATATATATGGTCATACACACCTTCTGCAATCTAACTGTTATACAAACTGTCGTAGCTAAGGTAAACATTCGATCCACGTATTAATACATAACCACTTACAATTTCAAACGAAACCGATACATGTACATCCCTAGGGTCCACATTTAACAACAAACTCAAATGCTCTTCACTCATATTATCTATTAATGGTCTTGCAACAGTATCTGTGTTATTAATAAATTCCGAGGAAACTGTAGTTGAGACTTTAATTGCCTCAATCCCAAGCTCCTTAAATGTTTCATTAACATTAACAATAGCAGAAAATAGTAGTTTTAGCAAGTTAGCACAACGTCACCAAATTCTTTCTGACATTTATTCACTTTCGCTTGCATTCGAAAAATTGACAGGCACTCAAATTCTTTCGGTCACTTAAGTAGGCTGCAAATAAAAGTAGCATAGTGGGCGGGATTGTAACAGGTCATAAACGTTTGTTAAGATATGTCATTTGTGGTATGAGTAAGGGTCGAGAAAAGAATAATATGATTTACACACTTTGGTTTTGCAAGATTTACACACTCAGGCCTGGTGGGGTTGAGACCTATCACTCGCCACTTTGGTTTTGCAAGATATATATCCATGGTTCATAGTTAGCTAAAACAAGGTAAAACATCAAAGTCTAAACCGTAAAAAAACAGCCAAACCGAACCGGTGCTCGGCAATTTGGCCAGTTTTGGCCTGAGAATTTCAAAAGCCGTAATTACTTGTTCGGTCAAAACCAGACCCTATACACCCCCTAATTATAAGTCACACACTCAACAAAAACTTAAAAGCTTGTTCATTTTACGTATGGGTGTACAGAAACCATTAGGACCGCTCAAACAGGCTGAACCATAACAAGTTGGCCTATTTGGCTAGGTTGAGTAACGTATTTCGGCCGGCGGTTTGTGAAACCGTCAAAACAGGCTCGGCCGTTGGTTTGAGCTAGTCGACTGGGCGTGTCAACCTAACCAGCCATTTTGATACAACGTTACATTTTTAATAACCTAGAATAATACTACAAGCAACAGTAAAAATTTCATCCTACGGACAGAACCAAAAACATATACCTGCACAAGATACACACTCGGGCATAGTTGTCAAAAGCGTGCGCTACGTGCGCTATAGCGCGCTACGAGGCGATAGCGGGCCCACATCGCTAGGCCCACGTGGCAATAGCCCACAATCATTTAAAGTGACGATTAGGGTTCATGAGTGATTAAATGGGTGGGTTTTGGTCGGAATCATGTTATAAACATGATACAAGGATCGAATCATACCCAGAAACAACATGTTTGGTTTGATTTGAAATTAGGGTTCATGGTACCGATTTGGGATTTTTTGATTTGCGAGTGTTTTAAATCGCAATTAAGTTTGGTGGGGACAGTGTTAGGATATGCAAGTGTTGAATCTTATTACAACCTAGAATCTAACCAGAAACACCAAAATGAATCAAAAATCAAAGGTTATGCAACCGTGCGCTTTTATTTATTCTAATAGCCGCGCTTTTTTCGCTTTTCGCTATACGATTTTATTGGGTCTTTGCGCTTTGGTCAATCGCTTTTCGCCTTTTGGGACAACTGATGCACTACGGCCTGGGTGTGTTGGGAGATAATACTCCACCATTTGGCAAGTAAATTTTGGAGTTACTATGGTTCATATTGGGGGTTAGTTAAGAGGAGAGAGGAGGGGGGGGGGGTGGGAATTTAGACGGAAAACAGCCCGAAAAAGATCTGGACGGTTNGGGAAGTTTAGACCGAAAAACCAGCCGAACAGATTCTGGACGGTTTTGCAGGTTCGGTTTAATATTTTCAAAAGCCATGGTTAGCGGTTCGGCTGATATTTCGGCCAAAACCGGAATTATACACCCCTAAATAAGTCATACACTATTACATAGTGACAATAAGCTTAAGCCAAATACCCCTATATCCAAGCAACCCACAGCTAGCTTCATGTATCAACACTGCATATATAATCAGACGATTTTCATAATGCCAAACAATATACCAACACAATGTTTTTTTCCTTTTAGTGAGTTGTTGATTTCAGTTTAACAATTCACAAAAGCATACATAATGAAAAGATTCTAAGAATAAGCCGAATTCAAATAAACCCAAAAGTAAGCTTAAAGAAACACCCCCCTTATGTGCTTATCTAAGCTTATTGTTACATAATAAGCTTATATAAGCCGGAAAGCTTCCAAATAAGCTGGAAAAGTACATTGTGACTTTCAAAAGTGTAATTACTAAAAAAATCAAAGAGGCCAGCATTTATTTATCAGAAATTTGAATTTTTGCTGGAAGCAGCGAGTGCAACAATGAAGAAAAACAGAAACTAGTTTTGTTTTATTATTCAAAGCGGAGCAAGTCTATTCAAGGGCAATAAGTGTAATTACTTTATGTTTAAGGCTAATAGTAAGAAAGAGATTATAGTCAAACTGCTTGTGTTGTAGATGTAGAATCAGTTTGGTTGGTCGGTAATGTCTAGATAGTGTGGATGTAATTCAGTTCTGTTGGTGGGTTGGTGGGTTGGTAGTGTCGATGCAACTCTAGCCTATTGCTAGTTTATTATCTATTGCCTTTCAAAAAATTAATCAACCAACTTCTAACTATTTAATGATTGTTTGTATCAATAATGTATATGTACATGTAACTTTAAAGCTGTAGAGAATATACTAATAATATGAATGTAAATAAGCATAAATATGTCACTTGTGCATATATGAGGGAGTGGTCATGTTAATGAAAATGTAAATGGTTTGATTTAGGAATTAAGAGAGTATTGTAAAGTAATTTGGGGCTGTTCAGGGGCAGAAGCATTCCTATAGAATTTTCACTAAACAATAACGTCATCAGCATTTGATGATGATTCACATTATCAAATGAACTAGTATATATGGGGACAATAAACATAACATTGAACATCACGACTAGCTTAGATAATTGTGGGATGATTATGATGACAATCATCACATACGATTAGTCATGTACCTAGTAAATTTTGTATTTACTGCACATTCTTTAAACTGTGTCATTTACACAGTGAATACTTATATTACGGAAGAAGTGCATTATCAATACGAGCTAATGGACCCATCACCCCGTACTAGTTAATCGACAGGGGCGGAGCTATGTGCGAGCCACTTGTGGCAAGTGCCACACACGATCGAATCCGGCGAAGTGTAATTTTCATTTGAAATTTTTGGATATTTTAAAAGTGCTACACCTAGTTTGGACAAAATGCACATCTAGTAAACCAAAAAATATGAAAGTTGATTGTTGAAGAAGATGAACCGTAGAAGATGATGAGCAATATTGTACTTGTTTGCTTTTTATTCTAATTAATTTTTCTTTGTCAGAATATAAACATGGGCCATGATAGTAGTTTGGATTTGGTCTATGATACTTTTAGTTTTAATAATATTAAATTCAAAATGAATGGCAAGTGAAACGTCAACAAATCATATCAACTAAATAACACTAATTTTATATTAAATCATAAGATGTATTTTAGTAGTTTTCTCATTGTTTTTAACTTTTTGCTAAAAGATTATAGTTACAAAAAAGTCGTAAGTATCTAATTTTATCTATGATTTAAAAGCTTATTTCTAGTTCAATATGTATTATGCTTCAGGTAACCGGATCGAGACCTAAAACCGCAAAAAAACGACTAACTTTACCACTAAAATAAAAAGCTATTCGTGAAGCAAAGCGAACCGAAAATCGTGCCACACGATCCAAAATTCTGTAGTATATGGCTAAAGTTAACTTACATGGCGTTGTCTATACAGACCCACTTTCATGAGCTTCATCTAATATTATTGTGGAGTGTCGCTTCAACAAAAAAAATCATTTTGCAATATGAGAATGATATCAGCCGCTATTCTGCAGAAACATTAATACCCTTTAGGCCCGAGTTCTGCCACTCTCTGCATTTCTTACAGGATAGAAGTATGGGTGTGCCTACATAAATAGGCACCAAAGCTTTCAGTCGTGGATACATATTTTTAATAGTGCCAGCGTACAACAATTACTTGTTGAATGTCAAAACTAAGTATTTCATATACATCTCAAATCAAATACTCTTTTGTGATTTCAGATAATTTTGGTACAATACAGAGTTGGTGCTGGATAGGGACTAAGAAATTTACCATTGCTTCTTTAGCAGTTGGTCTTTCTTGATGATCATACTGGAGCAGCTTGTCAAGTAAGTCAATCGCCTACATCAGAAAAACACATCAATCACAATAGAGTAACCCAAAGCTACAAAGACCATAAGAGTGGCTTAGGAGCAGACCCAGTTAATTTCAGTATCCCATTTTAGTATATTTTCAACTTCTAGAGAGTTTCAAGTTGCAAAGTTTACATCCTCTGACTTGTAAATTGTAGTAAGCTTTGTAACAAAATATGCCAACTTATTGTTTACTTAATTTTCAAGATAAAGTTGGTTTCAGAAAGTGAGACCGGCAGGCTCAACCTTATGAGACTCTAAATCATAAGACAAGTCCACAACCCATCCCTAGAAGCTAGAACCATGTACTTTGTCAGCGTATCTAGATATGTGGCAAACAATTTACCTCTGGCACAGCTAAGTGTTGATGCCTTTACACTTTGTCGATTTACATCTGTAAACTGTCTTGAGCCATTTTGTATAGCTTTTCTCAAATCCGCTGGCGACAGAAGAATTGACAATTTGACATCAAGTTCTTCATCAAAACCTTTCATAACATGACTATAACATCAGCTCATAGAATTTTCATAGACTTTCAAAAGAAATCAATCTATTCACGAATCTGTACGCCTTATTTTATTTTTACTTTCCTACTAAACATCCAAACTAATACATGAATCTTACTTTACTTGGCCAATATAAGAATTTGTACCTTCTGATTAGAGCTTACTTGGATTGTAATACGCACATTTAGACTTTTGTCCATAAAAGTTGTTGTGTGCATAAATTAATATCATAGTCATCTCATCAAACATATAAATTAGTTTCATCAATTACTTTCAGTTTACTTAAGTTTATGCACACAAAATGAATGAACTTTCATTCAAGGAAAAACTATGAAATTTTGGGAAAAAGACAAACGCATACCTGCTGGAATCATAACTTAATGATTTAAATTAAAAAAAAAAAAAAAAAAAAAAAAAAAAAAAAAAAAAAAAAAAAAAAAAAAAAAAAAAATGGATACATTTACACTCGGTCGATATTCAATTCAGTCGATTACTTACCCGTTAAATTTTCTTGGAAAAAGCGTATGGCTCATTGGCATGCTCTTAAAACTGTGGATCATTTTTTCTTCGCGTGTTATTTGTGTCTTTTGATTCAGCAGATATTCATTGTATAAAAGATTAGGGTAATTAGGTTGTCCGATTGTGTAGGATCTTTTTGTTGGATTTTGAATGGAAGAGATTTGGTACTGGAATTGAGGATATATGATTTCTTTGGGGTCAAACAGGAGCTTTTGGAGTTTTAGTGTTATAATGCTCATTCAGTGAGCTGCACACAGCTAGCTTTTGCCAACCATAGCTTCATTGGTGATTGCCAACTGCGAATGTGACTTGTCAAGTTCCTCTATTATATATTAATATATATGGGGAGATATATAGCTTTTCTATTAGATGGTGCTATTCACGGGTATAAATAGCGTGAGGGGTGCCGTGGCAGCATCACCAAGCTGCCAATACGAAGCTTTTTCATTTTGAATGGAAGAGATTTGGTACTGGAATTCGGATATATGATTTGGGGTCAAACAATGTGTTTGTTTGGTGCGCATGTTTTATGCTCAGTCATCACTTCCCCGTATTTATTTTGCTTTTAAGAGGCTTAAAAAGTAAGTGGGTCCTTTCTCTTAATGCCTTTTATTGGGGAAGAGTAGCATTTTCTTTGTCTTTGTGATTTAAGACAAATAAGTGGACCTCAACAAGAAAATAATATTAATATATTGCTTTGGTCCACGCATCTTAGCACTAAGACTTTCTAACAATAAAAAGAAACAAACCCTTAGTTAACTTTGCTTACTCAACGCTATGTTTTGTGCATAGCTTTTTGGGGCGATACGCTTTTTGATTTTTAGTGTTATTGCTATTTTTTATGAATGCTCATTTTTCCAATGTTTCTTTAAGAACCTGTAAGCAGTGAGCTGTGAGCTACTGCACACAGCTCACTGCTACTTTTGCCAAACATAGCCTCATTCTTGATTGCCAAGTGCCAAAGTTGCATCTGTGACTTGTCAAGTTCCTCTATTATATATATGGGGAGATATATAACTTTTTTATTAGATGGTGCTATCCATGGGTATAAATAGCGTGAGGCGTGCCGTGGCAACATCACCAAGCCTCACGCCTTAGCTGCCAATACGAAGCTTTTTCATTTTTAAGACGTGGCATAAGGCGGCACAAAATTTGAAAATATTTATATATTTATATTATATTCATATATATCGAGTTTACAAAAGGCGTTATACATAATGAATTATGTTAAGAAACTATCTTTACATGTAAATATTCTTCATTTTAAATAATAATAATAATAATAATAAATTATCGGAGTTGAATAAAAAATAAAAATATATATAAAAAAAAACCCCACCACACCTCAAGGTTTATCGCGCCTTTTCCGGCCTCATCTCACGCCATGCCTAGAGTCGACGTCTTGGTCTACTTCGTAACGTGGAGGTCACGCCTCACGCCTTAGCGATGCCTTGGCACGCCTTCTAGAACCATGGTGCTATCACTGCCCATCTTCTATGAATGGGTCAATTTGGGTTGTGTTTAACATGAAATAGAACAAATCAACAAGTTTAGCGGGTCTCGTGATTTCTAAAAAATGTTAGGGGTACTGTCTATCTTACCCAAAAACGGATAAGTTGGTTAATGCTTACTTTTAATATTAACTCCTAAATCTAATTAATATTATTATTGTAACCATATAGTTTTTGTAATCATATTTAACACATACCTCATCAAAGATATTTGCCATCATCCACCTTCTTTCAACACGCCAACGTTTCACCCGTTAAGACACTAGATGAACCGTATATATGTTCCAAAGTAAAAGTGAATGAATATGTGCGAAAACTACCCTGATTTTTGTAAAATAAGAACTCTCCAAGATAAAACAACAAAAGACTGCTAGCTGCTTTGTCGTTCTTAGGAGAGGAGGATTCTAACCATAATACTTTGTATTATTTTCTTTGTAGGAATCTCTACTTAACTTTGATTACGACCTTGGTTTATATAGGAAGGGAAACAGTGGTTGCATGTGGGTTGTATAGTAAGTTGTCCACTTGCTAGTCTGAATCTTACTTTCGGCTATTCTCGATTTGACAACTTAGAGTTCCAGTGCTTGTTTCACGTATATCGATAAGTACTTGAGCTTATCTTTTTGTGTAAGCTTCCCCACTTCTCTTTCTAAGGTTTAGGCTGTAATGAAAGTCAAGTTTTCAGAGTCACAGAGGCATTTGTCAGATCTCAATAACTCTAGTGTTGCCTTTAGCTCCTTGTAACTTCACTCCCTGACTCCGCATCAGGTTGTGAGGTTGCCTTCTTCAGTTGGTCTTTAACTTCCATGAAGCCATTCAGACATTTTGAGCTTTATACAACACTCACTGATTTCTTTATCAGTGAGTCATCTTCTGAATAATAATCAGAGAGACATGTTCTCTAATAACTCTCAAGGAGTATATCACTTGTGATAACCACCAGGTTCACTTTGATAGTTACGAAGTGACATATTCTCTGATCATTATCAGAGACTTGATGCTCACTAACCTTCAGAAGGTGAATTAGGCTATTTTATGTTTAAATCTTGATTGAGAATAAATGATTCCCCCTATACAGAAAGAGAGGCCTTCATGTACGAGCAGTGAAGAACTAAACGAGAACTTTTGTTGGCGGTGCGATGGTGTTGTGTGGTGTGGCCGGCGACGGTAAAGAGAGGAAGAGAAGAGAGGTGGGTGATGAGTAGAAATGAGATAAGGTTAGGGTTTAGGGTTATTAGTAGTGTAGTACGTTTTAAGAATTTGCAAATGGGTCTTTGTGATGTGTTAATTTTAATTAAAAGGGTCGGGTTTGAGGACCGTGTGTAAATTTTTTTATAAACTTTCTCGGAAATACTCGTTTTAAGTTGTGATAAATATTAAATGTCCCCGATATAGTTTATCACCATCACCATTTGTTTTTAAAATGTTTTTCCACAAAGTTTGATAATAAATACGTTTATTAAATAAAAAGTAACGGTTTCTTGTTTATTCTCATTGTATTAGGTTTTCTAGTGCTAGAGTCATGTAGTGCCTAATTTAATGCCACACAAATGATTCAACAACATAATATTCCACATAAATAATTCTTAAAACGAATCAAATTCAACATAGTTCCAAAAGGTCATTCCCAAATGTTTAACATTGTTTAATTTCAAAGTAATGCGGTATTAAAACGGCTCCCTAAATTACCAGTTGTCACAACAGAGGCGGACTAAAGCAAGTCTAGGTGGTGCTTGGGAACCACCTTAGAAACTGAAATCCATTAGAGGTGATATAAAGAAAATTTAGCACCTACTTTAAAATTGTACAATGAACCACTTTAGGATCCAAGTTAAAAATGAAAGAAAGAAAAACTAAAAGAAAAAATAATTTTGGCCGAGTAAAGCACTCATTTTTGTGCGATTGTCCGGATATATATGACTACAAAGACTAATGTCAATCTTCTAATGGATTAAATTAAACCTGCAGTTTGTCATAATTTTTAGGCACATATGGTTTGATTGGCAAAAAAAATGGAGGCAGAGAAATAAATTTAAGTTGAGTTCTCTTGTTTGGTAGCTTAAGGAATTGAGGACACGGAGAAATGCAAATTTTCGTGAAAACGTTCTTTTGTAGTTTGATTTCCATCTCATTTGGGTGGATATGAGAACTCTTCTTAAACATATGTTTTATAAAAAGAGAGAAATAAATTGTGTATGTCACATGCTTGTCAAATTTTGTCCACCTTTAAGACTTATCTCTTTTATCCTTTAAGATTTTTGCAACCACTCCATCAAGAGCTACTTATCTGGTTTGTTTAGGGCCCGTTTGGTTTGTAGATGAGTTTATGATTATGATTTGAATTTGGATTAAGATTTGGATTTAGATTTGGATTTGGATTTAATATAGATTTAAATTATATAAGTATAATTTATAAATTTAGAAATATTATTATTGTAAAAATGAAAGAAAAAAACAAATGGATGGTTAATATAAAAGATGGTCCCACGTAAATAGTAAATATAACAAAAAGTAAGAAACATGGTTGGGTTTGGCACAAGGATAATTATTTGCTAACCACCCCCACTTGTGGGACCCACACAAGTATATCAAACAACAAATTTTGGCATGGTTCCCAAATCCTAATCCCTCAAACCAAACAGGCCCTTAATCCTTCACATTGACCTTTTTTTTGTTCTTAATCGCTAGATCTATATTGTATATCTGGATTTGCATTATTGAATTCATTACATTGATTCCACAATACCTACCAAGGTCTGCTCCGATATTTATTTCGTAAAGAAACATTAAATGGGTATCTAAAAATAGGCTTCTTTAGTCACTTCAAGAATCAATGCATACCCTTTTTTTTATTCTTTTTTTTTCGCTGATGAAAGCCTGTAAAACATCAACAAAAGTCCAAAAGGATTATTTATTTTGGTCAAAGTTGCTTATGTGATTTTCAATGCTTATCATGTTTTAGTCCTATGCCACTCATTTAAAAAATTAGTTGTAATTTGTAAATGCATCAAAGTTTTGATCGAACATATATTGTTATTTTATTATTATTATTATTACTCGTATTATTTTTCATATCGTGAGTCAATTTCTCAACTTATCAAACAGTTGAGTTAATCCAATTCTCCACCATTTTCATTTCCATGCATTTTATTCTTTACCTCATTTTATTTATTTAAATTTCTCTCCACCAAACGTGCCCATATATTATTATCGTATCTAAACATTATGTGTGAAAATTGAATAAACTATGTATGTCCATATAGTTTAGATAAATGGTTTCTACTTTCAAGATGTTCAATAAATTAAATAGAAAATAACAGTTTATTAGAGTGACAGCACAAAATGATTTACTCATTGTGTATGTGTGTAGTTAAAAATTTAAAACAATGATGGTAGGATTAATGCTATCATGAGAATGTGATAATATGTGACATGTTGAAAGTAAACTGATTCATGAGTTAAGAAATTGACGATGGAGAAGGTAGGGTGATGTGAGCTAGATAGTAACATACTATAACCAAAGCTACACTTTGTACATATACAATCAATTGACACATATACCTTGCACATGGGTATTAATTGTTTCTCGGTATTAGCTATTGTGTACATTGTATATTTAATGTACATATCTTACATTCGTACAATCTTACGCAATATAATATACATGTACACATATATGTATAAATGCTAAATGATGAAACTAAGTGTAAGAGATATTGCATTATTGATAACGTATTTATAATTCAACTACATCCTGGATACCTGATGGACCATAACCTGACCTTCAAGTTAGGCCATATCTATATATCCTCTAAGGCTCTAATTACATCTTCTAACAAAAAAGACATCGACAATGAAACAATGTTGTGAATGAGTTTAAGCAATCCTCAAAGAACAAACTTTTATATGCTTTTTATGAATTGATTTAATAAATACAAATCCATCGTTTTTTTTTTGGTTGTAAAAGGGTAAAAGTGCGCCCGCTAAAATATATTACTCCAAAAAACGTTTAGAAATATAGGATGAGGGTGAAATCCCTCACCTCAGCCAAATAAAAGGCAAAACAAACGCATCAATTGTACTTCAAACCTAAACAATCATAAAGCGAGACATACCAATCTTATGAATTAAACACAAATAAGGAGAATTACTTCCTAACACTACTATAAAGGCGGATATCAAATTGATCACAAAAAGTCTTCATCTATTCAGGTAAATCATAAATCTGAGCCTCATGTCGTCTAAGATATTTTGTCACATGCGGTTACACATGTCTTTCACTAAACATGGGTTAGGTAGTGTGTGATAATGACTTAAAGAGTCTTAATTTATAAATATGTAAATTTATTAAGTCATTAATTGAGTGTTTGTTTGGTGCTTAATTTAAATTGATGACCTTCTAGACAAAACCATGGAAGTGAGGGTCTCCATATTAAGTCATCACTTTTATCTTACTTTTACATATTTACCCTCTCACTTTTTGAGTAAGGACAAATAAGAAATAAAAGTAAAATGAGAAGGATGAGAAATAACCACAACCGCACATTTCAGATGCACCTACAAAAAAAGATGCATCTCCCATGAAATTCTCCTTCTTCATTTGAAATGTGTGGCTGAAAACATTTCTCATTCTTCTTATTTTTATTTTTCTTCTTAGTGGATCCATTCCCCTCACTTTTTAACCTATAATTCAACACTTATTTTAAATAAAAGGGTACAACAATAATTTTTCTAATTCAGACACTTTATTCAGCACAAAAACAAACAACCATTTATTCGTCTACAAACAGACAACATATATCCAGACAGACACTTTAATTTAATAGGACTTAACAAAAAAAACTAAACAAACAGGCCCTTAGCATTTTAATTTAAAGTTCAACAAATAGGCCATTTTAATTAACTGTGTATTACATCTTATCATCTAACCTCCAGTACAAGAAAATAGGTATTTGGTGACAGACTAATGATACAAAAAAGTGCCCTGTTCTAATATTTTGGTGGCACATTATAAAAAGTGTGTGTAAAAAGTTTAAAATTTTGAGATCAAATAATGAGTAAATGACACTTGTTATAATGTGTTATAAAAGTCAAAATATATGTACTCTCACTTATTTATTTATTTATTTATTTATTTTTATCACTGTAAATAGAGTTTTACTTTTTGACTTTTACCGAGAATTTTTAAGCGTGGGAGAAACAAATAAAATAATTTAGCGACACTTTTTTACTTTTCGATGACACTTTCTACTTTTTAGTAACACTTTTGTGACTTTTGGTGAGACCTTTTTTCTTTAATGTGTCATGACGATTTTTTTGTAGTGCTCCTATTATACCTCACTTCAATTTCCCTCCATAAACACAAATACTCATTTTTTTCTGATAAAATAACTGACTAAAAGAGAAAGAAAGGGAAACAAATGGTTAGGAATCCCAATAGCAAGTACCATAAGTGGAGTAAAAAAGTGTTAAACCAACCAAAGGAACGTGCTAGCTGGTTGGCTCATTGTGTTTAGTTGAGAGCTATTACCCACAAGTTCAAAGGGTATATGATGATGTAATTGGTTGGGAGATCGACGTCAACAAGTTTTTCTGGTAATCTATTTGAGTAAAAGAGGAAATTTTGTACCTCATGTGCTAATACTTCCATAACCCTTTGCTAATATATTATACTTCCACAATCCTATCAAAAACCATTGTACGTGTAAAATGAGACCATGCATGAGTTAAGCTAGACCTCAAACTCGAGTTCGAAATATATACTCGAATCTTGAGTCATTGAAATCTACTTGATATTAAACGAGTTGAGCGCGAACTCAAGTTCGATATACGCGAGTAGAGAAAATATTCGGCTCGTGAGGCTCGCGAAGCTCAAGTTAAATTACACTTATATGCTTCTATATAGATATGAAGATTTAACTTCCATGATAATATAACGTAACATGTAAACAAAGCGAGTCAAATCATGTGATTATTTATGTAGCTCGAGCTTAAATTTTAGGCTCAATCGAGCTCGAGCTGAGTTCCGAGTTGACGAATTGATAAGGCGAAAAGTGTACCGCTTTTCGGGGGTCATTTAAGCCCTAAATCGTATTTATTTGATCATTTATTGCCTTAAATCGTTCCTTTTGGCATTTTAGGTACTTTGGAGAAGAAATATGGAAAAGGAAACATTTTGGACATTTTTGGAGCATTAAAGTGAAGAATTCGACAAAGTGCTAAAATCTGCTGGAATAGTACTCCAGACGGCGTCAAGAATGGATGTGACGCCGTCAAGCCTTGATAGACCAGAATGGATTTTGGGAGATTAAAGGGGGACGGCGTCAAGAAGGCCATCAAGAAACCCTAATCACGGCGAGGTGACGGCGTCAAGGCTATAATGTGACGCCGTCAGATATGATTTTCTATATATATTCTCATAATTTTTAGTCATTAGTGTAGAACTTGTTAGGGAGAAACCCTAGACGAATTTTTTCAGCTTTTTCAAGGTTTTTTACCTTGAGATCTTCCATGTTACATTGAAGATAAGTAATCAATTAATCATTCAATATGTCTATGTGTTGTTTGATTCTATCTTG
>LBNU01034544.1:31103-44857 GCA_014162995.1 Artemisia annua
TATTTATACTAAGCTACAAAGAAACATAAAAACGCCCACACCCGGGCTGTAGATCAGGCATACAGTGGGTAAAGACCCGTCCTTCTTCCACGATGTTACTTATACTAAACTAATATCTAACTAACTAATAAACTAACTACGAGCTAACTTAAATGCTATTACATCAATTAGGTGACCGAGTCTTCTATAGGAATATTTGTATTCCTAACAATCTCCCCCTAAGCGAGTCACCTTGGAAATTAAGCTCTTTGATCTCTAAGCATTCATAAGTCTTTGTAGCTCGTAGGTGCTGATTCTTCACTTTTCTGCACACTTTGTACTTCAAGCAAATGAACTTGTGATTTTGGATTCCTTTGAGATGAGTGATCTTTGAGCTTCTTTGAGATCATCAGCCACAGTAAATCTCCAAGCTCATCCATTGTAGTAACGCCTTCATGTGATGTAGTGACTTAAGGACCATCATGCTCACACCCTACTGGATCAGGAGACTTAACATAAGATTTGTGGATCAGGAGACTTTTTCATCAGAGTTGCGGAAACGTTGTTGGTAGTCTCTCAACATTAGTTGTAGCAAGTCTCCCATCGTCATTGATAGTGAGGAGGATGTGTGAGCATGAGGTATGGATTGACCCGATTCAGCTGGAAATACGAGCCATCAACGCCATCTTTATATGTGTCCCTGAAATAAAACAGTTTAGCAATAAAGATATAGAATGAATATGGCTTTGTCATTCGTTCTGCGAGGACAGACTACCCTCCGATTTTGTGAAAACCGACCTGTGATCAGGTAGAGTCTCTTTTAAAGAAGACTCTCCTCGACAGGAATTTCCAGCTTGTAGTAATGAATTTTCCAAAGAATCCACTTCGGAATCTTCATACTTAACATGTTCTCATACCGGAACGTCTCAAAGCAGACAGCACGATAGAGTGAATCGGTGAATGAATATTCACGGATTGATGAGAAATTGATTTATAGAAATCACTCGCGTGTCATATGATAAACATTTTGAGACACGACGAGAGTTTTAAGCTTTGAATCACATTTCCATCAAAAATACTTTTGTTTGAAATATTGTACACAATCAATGTGCTCGAAAGTTAGTTTGTGAGCACACTAAAAGGTTTTTGCAAAAGTATCTGTCAATCCATATCCTGGAACAAGTTTGATTCAATGTTGAATCGCACCATTGTTGCTTTCCAGTTGTCACTTGATCATTGATCTAAGATGGATCTCACATGTCACCTACCAAGAGCTTGAAAGATGTTCGCTCTAGAAGGATTTCCATCCTCATTGTGAATATTTTCATATTACTCGGATGTTCTGGCAATACCACAAGGATAATGCGTAGGACTCTAAATATTTTATCTTATTTTCCACATTGTGTGAAACAATAAGCATATTTGGAAGTGTGTCCTATCGAGATTTATGGATGATCTCTTGGCTCTAGACTCAATAGTGCGTTTTGATCCGCTCCTGGAGACTGGGGAGGCGTCTCCTGTTTTAGGTACCAACATGGCTCGCAATGAGCGGTCGATACATTGCACAGGGTTCCCCGTGAGAATGAAACAAGCTCTTTTAAGAGAACTTGAGTGGTTGGGAAGGTTGGTGCAGTGCGTCACTGGGTCCATGACGTCTTGTCTTCAATACCGGTGTTACCTTAGTAACCGCCAGTAGCTTATGAATTGAACCCGGTTTCTGCCCTAAGGTTGAATATATGGAGGGCTATTTCTTTTCACCCTTTCTCATTTCATTTCTTTTTCATTCTTCAACCCCTTCAGTGCTTACCGAGACTTCACCACTAGAACCTTGTTGGGTTTGTTCCAGTCCTAGCTCTATCTCAGTCCGCACTCTTCCCTTTCTCACTTTACTCCTTTTTTCAATCATTCCTAAGGACTTCTAATCTATCTATGGATTGTCCCTGGGAAGATCCTTCCGGTTCTGGTGGATCATGGGAACTCATACCTAACCTTAACCATCCTTATAACTCCGTGCATAAAGATAAATGGTCGGTCTTTGGTATTACTTCCACAAACGCCTTTTGCTCCCCCTCAATATGTGCATCGATATTCGAAAGAGTTTAGCACATATGTGGGAGCCTATTATTGAGTCCAAAAGATCACATTTGATTATCAGATTTCATATTTAAATCACATTCTCTCCCCCGATCAAAAATTTCAAATCTTTCGAGATTTTGGATCCCAATTGATTTAAATAAGTTAGAAAACGTTTAGGAGAGAAATGCGGTCAGTTTTAATCATTTCTGATAAAAGGAACTTTTTTCCTACTCCCCCTTAATCTGTGAGGGAGGTTGTTATGTGTCAGATTTGATGAGTTTACAAAAGATTTGAAGTTTTAACGAAAAATCTTTGAAAATATTCCCATTCTGACACATAACCATCACAAATTGTATTATAGCAAGCTTTTTGTACAAAGTGTGGAGAGTTTTGACGATACATAAAATTTTGAGAAATCACTCTCCCCCTCAATCAATGGCGGATGTTAAGACTGAAATATTTTCATAAAATATTAAGGTCATTGATTGAGTGACAAATTTTATCAAAACTTAGATTCAATTTGATTTACAAGCAAAATCTCATGGTACCACCAAGTTTTGCACAAGTACTTTCCGGAAAAATCATAGAAGGGAAAGTATTTGGCGATAAAAAGAAGATTTCTCTTCTTTATCAAGAAATAATGCACTGAAGCGTACATTAGATCGAGGGTGCATGAATGTAAAGTAATTCACGCTTGGATGAACGGCACCCTTTGCTAGGAACAACCGTCTTTTTGGCGACGTGTTTTCCTCATTTTGAAACACGGGTTGCTATCTGAAGTAATAGCAAGCCATAATTTTGAAGTCCGGGTTGTAGCCTGAAATGACTACAAGCCATGAAAGAATGTTTTGAGAGACGACATGTTTTAGAAAACATTATTTGAAACCAAAAAACTCTTGCTCAAGCATATGTAAGAATCCGTGTCATTATTGAATGACATTTCTAGAAACGTACATAATATTGATTACACAAGAGACATGTCGAGAGAAGAATATTTTTGGATTTTTATGATATTTCAGATGTTTATGGATTTTTTTTTATTTTTATTATTATTTTTTTTTTGTAAAATAGATTTATGTAGTAACAAAAACTGTATACTACTAGACATAATGTATAAGAACTATAGGAACTATAAGGATATGAGAAAGAGTCGGTCAGAGAGTTCATATAGAACAAAATACAGATCATCACAGCATAAAAATAACATATAACAACCCACTCCTCCATATGAAATTTCATTCAGTGCGTTGAAGAAGACGATAGTCACCAGCTCGAACTCTGCCACCCACATAGCACTCCAAACTACGAAAGATTCGTCTCAACTTCAATCTTTTATGAATACCAGCCAGGAATTTCTTGTTAAGTGTCAGATCGTGATCTGTCCAGTGGTTGGTGTACCTTCTGGATCCATAGTGATACACATGGTATTCTTTTACTCTGAAGTCCAATGCCTCTTCGACCATTTGTAGAGTACCATCACTGAACTTGTGTATTTCATTGAACCGTAAGACCATAGGAACATTGTATCTGTCACGAAATATCACGGCTAGTGGAGATTCCTTGACTGTAAAATCATCAACCGGTTCCATACTAGTAACATTCCAAAGAGGTCACGTAAGATTGAGCTGAGATTGATAGCTTTCAATGCCAAGCTGTTCGACCCTTTTCCTGATGACGATACCCCGGACCCAATGAAGTACAGCAAACACAAGCGTCTTCTTCTCACGAGATGGCAGGTGGTGCAACTTTCCTTGAAGGTGGAGCAGATACAGATCTTCAAAATCATTAGGACGAAGATGTTTGAAGTCACCTTCGTATATGGTGTAATCTTGGAAATCAGCTCGACGGAGAACCACGCTCTTGAGATAGTCATATCCATGCATAGGGTGTATCCGTACCTTGACCACACTGAGGATTTGAAGTGGTGATCGAACAGACTTCCGGTCACTTTGAGCTTGAAATCGATCTATGTAAAAGCGTTGCTTTTTGAGCCACCAGTGAGAAATACCCAGAGATGCGGAAATGTCATAATCACATTCTTGATCAATCCACATGTCATCAAGGACGAGCTGTTCCAACCCAACATCTGAATAATGAGCAGCTTTCATTTTGGTGATGGACAACGCCGACTTGCATTGTCTGCTGCCAAGCCTGAGATATTCAAGATCTTTGTTGAAGAAGAACTCTGCTTGGATTGTAACATGACCAGGAGTGCCGCCCAGAGGAAGGGGATTGCTGTAATTATACTTCAAGATTCCTTCATCCACAATATCGTTAAACATCTTGTGGCATTCTTCCATTTGGTATTGTAGATGATTTACATCCTGATGAAAGGCTTTGACAATGTTGAACGCAGGTCCTTCAAGGTCCTTCTGAGTAAGCTTGGATAAGCCAAGCTTTTTACAAAACCATGTGATGAACGTCCCCATATCACCTGTTTGTGATAGTAGAGAGTCTTCAGAAGGAGGAACGAAGCTGGTAGTGATAGCATTAACCCAGTTGTTGTCATTAATTGGCAGATCAGAAGAAGGAACAGTCCAGTTAGGCTCAGGCGAGTGCGACTGCTCATCATCAGGTTTCCACCACGACTCTTTATCTTCTTTAGTGAGTAGAGCAGGTGATGGATCAGTAGAATCACTACGGGTGAATGATTTCCACCACTGCCTTTGTGGGATATGAGTCGTGGATGTATCATCTTCATCATCATCAGAAGATTCAGTAGGCTGTGGAATGAAGGATTCTTCATTGAAGACATTATCATCATTGACAGGAGATGCAAGAGAAGTCGTGCCAGCGTCAATGGAGGTCCATGCAGCATACTTGACCTGCTTGGCCTGTTTGGATGGTGCTGACTTAGAGGATTTGTCAGTTTGTTGCTTCTTTGATGACGAGGTGGGTTGTGATGGCCTAGTATGAGCTTGAGAACCACCAGGTAGAGAAGGAGTGCCTGACGGACCAGATGCCCCAGCAGGTGGAGGAGGTGGAGGAGGTTGTGGAGGTGATCCCGATGGGGGCCTGGGATGACCCTGACGCCTCTGTTTTCTCTTTCTTTCTATTTCCATGTCTCTGGCGAGTTCCTCAGCATCATCTTGTCTTATAGAGGCATCTAACGCTTTATACAAATTGACATGTGCCTCATGTCCTGTATGTTGACCCTTTTCGTACATGCTGTGCTGCAGAATTACTTTCATGTCATTGATGGGTAGGTCTTTGAATCTGGATCTGAGGGGAGCTTCAAGAGCGATGCTGACAGCTTCAGCGACTTGTTCATTGATTGCCTGAGATACTTGTTGTTCGAGATCTAGATGCTCTAACTTGTACAATCTGCTGCCGTGATTCGCAATTGTTTTAGGCAGATCGAGATTCACTATTTGGTGTATCACTGAAGCATGCTTATCCAACTTCTCATGAATGGTGAGATTATCTTGAACAACATCAGCTGTGATGCTAGCTAATGTATCCAGATCCAGTTTCTTCTCAGTGGTGGAAGGGGTTGAGATCGTGGCGGATTCAGTGACTTTCTCTTGAGTGGCAGCAGCTTGAGTGGTGTCAGTGTCGTCAGTTGCAGCAGTAGGAGTTGGTGTAGACCTGGTAGGAATGGTGGAAATGTCTTGCTGTATAGGCACATCAACCATCGAAACAACTTCTTCTCGCTCATCACCAGACTTGTCACCTTCAGCATCATCAGGCTTATCAACTAGGAATTGATCTCCAAAAGTGTCAAGGTTCTTAAATGATGCCAGAGTTCCAGTAGAGCTGTCAGGTTCCACTGAGAGCTTAGGATCATCAGTCTTGAGTTTGAGATTACCTTGTACGTCGGGATAAGCAGTAGATACAAACTCGTCATGGAGTGGGTCAATTGGTGTTTCAGATCCAACAGCTTTATCCTGCACAGGTTTGTTACTGGTGACATCTTGAGTAGCTAAGTTGGAGTTATCACCTTTGAGTGCTGAGCTGGTATCAGTTTCTGAACCACTTGAGTTAGCTGGTTGCCCCAGACTGGGTGACAAAGTTTTGTCAAGGGACACTTTGGTTGATGATGATGACGGAGAGCGTCTTTTGAAGATGTACTTGGTGCTTGTTGATTTGGAGGCAGGAGATGAGATTTTCAACAATGTATGTGCAGCCAGTTCTTCCTTAGCGACATCCTTACCTTTACCTTCTACATGCTGGAGCTGTTGACCTTTGTCTAATTCGGGTTCTTTGATGCTGACACCACTGACTGGAGGTACCGGTGGCATATACGCATCCTTCAAACTTTCAGCAGTTGCAATTTTAACCATTTCTGCTTCTGAAAGAGGTATTTGTATGGTGCTCGGTGCATCTTCAGGATCATTTTCTTTAGGCGGAGTTTTCTTGGAGCTGGGCTTTTTGCTCCCAGAGGTGCGTTTCACCCTTTTGGTACCTTCAGAAGAGGCAGCCGAGGTAGTCACACCCTTGCGTTTCTTTGATGAAGTTCTTTCAGACTTGGTGGACAGAGAAGGCTCACTAGCAGATGCATCCCGACTAGCTTTCAGAAGTTTAATGTACTCCCCATAATACGGTGCAGTGAGAATATCACGAGCGAGTAGAGCATTTGGTATATCCATACCAAAGATTATTTCGCCAGTACCTTTAGCATCATACTTGAGATATCCTACTGGATGTTCATCAGAGGGATGATGGAGAGCTGATTCTTCTCTTGGGTGAAATTTAAGGGATCGTTGGAGACTTAATATAATAAGCTTTGTGAATCGAATGCTTGGAATGAGAAGCTTGGCGGATCTCTTCTTTCCATCTTTGTTTGCCTCAAGATTTGCTTTATCTACAAGAAACGAGTGACTGGACTGAATGAATTCCTCCCAGATTCTTTCAACAAAGTTGACATCCTTCCCATTGACAATACCCCAGAGGATTTGTAGAGATGGAGCTCTAAGTCTTTCGTAGCCAGAGGTTTTACCCGTCAGACATAAGTTAATGAGACTTGCGATGGCTCTCCATGGTTGGTACAAGTCGTGAGTAATGACAGTGGATAGTGTTGAGACATGTGTAGGATACCCAAGTTCATTGACAAAGCTTAGTAAGGTTGCTGAATCAGGCGGGGAAGTATACTCCACATTATCACCAGTTGGCAATATTTGAAGTGCACTGCCAAGAGTCTCCTTAGTGATGTTCACCCAGTGTTCATCCAGCTGACATTTGTAAGTGTTCGGTAGTTCTGTCATAGCAGATGGTATTCCAGAACTATTGTATGTAAATGGATGGAACTGAAGAAGATGCAGTGAAAGCACTGAAGAATGTAGTGTGCTTAAGTAAATCCAGAGCCATTCAGAATATGGGATGGTTCTGAGGTTTGTCAGCCTTCAAATAGCAGTTGCTCTTTCCAATAGATACCCATTTGCTGAATGGAAGGATATCGTTGTCAGAGCGAACTGGTGGAGCCGATGATCCTTCAATATTGGATTCTGCCATATATTCTGCACTTAACACCAATCACCACAGAAAACAAACACACGGGATTGTACATGTTAGTTACAAGTGGATCCATGACATCACTTTACAAGATGAAATCATATGATCCATCAGAAAGCCGTGGTAGAGGTGACAAGATAATTTACACATATGAGCACATAGAGAAGGCAGAGTCAACTAACAAGTAAATCAAAGAAAGATATCATGCACCACAAAAGATCAACGACATAAGGCAACCACTTCGCATCACACATATGTAATCCATGAGATAATAACAAGAGATCACAAGAAAAACAAGGTTGCAACTAATAGAGATAAACCCTCACAAAATAATATGCCAAACTGAGATAACCACAAGATAGGACAAACCACAATCAGAGATAAACGCATATAGAGTTAACCGCAATATACGTCACCCGCAGGTTAAGGTAATCGCAAAGCGGGTTAATCACAGGTGACCGCAGGACGAATTAACCGCAGGGCAATTTAACCGCAGAGCGAGTTAACCGCAAGACACGCCACCCGCTAGTTGAGGTAACCGCAAGGCGAGTTAATCGCAAGATGAAATAAACGCAGAACTGGTTAGATGCAAACTAAGTTAATCGCTATAGATGGTAACCACAGAGCAAGTTAATCGCAATCACAGTTAACCGCAATACAAATTAATCGCAGTCATGAAACTAAGAGAAAACCGCAATCAAGAATGGACGCTAACCGCGAGTAAGAATGGGAGCTAATCGCAATCAAGCATACTACACACAGGCAACCACCTAATGCCAGATCCTACTAAAACTAAGTTGAACAAATACAAGACTAACAAAGAAAGGAATAAAGGCAACAATGATTTAGCCCTAGTCCTAACGCAACACCCCTAAACACTCCAATATCTATCACTACTCTATACGCAACTATTCATAAGTATTTTCTCGTAATCAAATCAAGGCACAATAAACTGGAAGTACCTAGGAACCAACAAATACAATTATAAACATTCAAAATCTAACCTATTGGTGATAAGATATCAAGCGAGACTCGTTTGAACAATTCCACCACCTAAATGATGAAAATGACGAAACGAGTGAGCATAAGACACAAAGATAAATTGAACACCAAACAGAGAGAGATCAAACCCACCAAGGAGAACAACAATAGAAGCAAATACACCCCGTTGCGATTAGTACGAGAAATAAGAGAATAGTTGGAGGGAGTATGCACAGGTTGTGATTAAACCGCAAGAGAAAGAAGAGAGAGAAAAAAACTATATAAATATGTGGGAAACATTTAAGGAAAATGGCAGAATGAGTCCTTGTACTACCATACCACTTAGTTGACAAAAATCCACAAATACGAAACAAACCCTACAGTTATAAATGTGACATATGTCATAACATAATTTACAGGAAGTACGCATTAAGTCATGGGACCAGATAAAATCGAGAAGCAACATACCAACTAAAGCAGCATATAATCAAGAAAACAACCCAAAAAAATTCTAAGACAAGTAATACCAATACATGAGAGGAGGAATAGAACAGCTAAAGAAAAATGTATGCAAAGCAGGCAAATTATATACAAGAACAATGAATAGGATAAACACCAGGTATAAGTTAGTTAGTGACAGGTGAAGAACGAGTCCTGAAAAGAATTATCCAGGAGTCCAGAAGATCGTACATCACTTGGGAGTAAACATGTCTCCAACCGTGGGAGATAACAGTGTCTTTGGTTGCCACACATGGACTTTCTTAAAACTGTTATGTAAGCCCTTTGAAACTTCTATGTCTTTCGTACACACATGTGACCATTTGTTACCATTCATCATAAATATTCTTCCCGTTGGCACCGATATAAAGGAGGATCTAAGCCTGTATGGTATTTCATGCATTGTGACACTTTTATGGTGAATGGTTCTGTTGTCTGATTTCCTTAGTCTAAGTCTTAAAGGCATTTCAGGTTTGTGACCATTTGATTTATGATTCTGAACCTTAACCTGTGTGTTGACCAATTGATTACGAGTTTTAAGTTTTGAATCCACAGAATTGATCAGAACTCGTTTCTCATCTACTTGGGAGACAAACCGAGCTTTTGGGAATCTTTGTCTTTCAGAAATAAAAGCATTTGGTTGTCTAATGGTAGAATGATTACCAACTGTTTTTAAAACTGGTTTTCCCAAGATAGATGGTTTTGAAAGATTAGGGTTCATTTGACTCCTTGTAACATAACTTGGCAAAATTTGTACACCAGAAATTGTGGGACATGTAGTCAGACTTTGAGCAATGAGATCATTGTGTTTAGTCAACTGAGAGGTTGTCAGATTGATATTGTTAGCTTTTATTTCTTTGATTGAGTCACACAGTTCTTTACATTGCACTTTCAAAGTCTTGTTTTCCATCCGTAATTTAGCCATTTTGCATTTGGTTTCATTAATTTCATGTTTCCATTTGGCTTCATTACTTCGCTCATACATCTTAATTCGATTTTTTAGGTTGTTGATCATTAAGTCCTTGTCTTGCAGCTGAGTTTTCAAATTGTTTATCACAAAATATTCATTAAGTCCAGGCAATTCCGGATTCAAACAGGGTTTGCGACTTTGAAGACATTCTTCTTTTTGTTGTATTTCAATTTCGAGTGAAATAGAATGTTTTTCAAGTTGTGAAAACCTTTTAAGAAGTTGATTAAACATTTCTTTTTCAACCATGTTCTGGTCCATTGTCTTAGAAAACTCAGCCTTAAGTCTAGAACGTTCATCATACAGATCACTTTCTCCCCCTTTATGACACATATTTGTTGAATTGGATGAGATTAACATGTCAGTTTTTTCCAACAGATTTGTGTCATAACAAGATTGAATTTGATCTGTATGTTGACTTTCATTAGAGAGGATATTATGTTGATCAATTGAAAATACCTCATCACTTGAGTTAAGTACAGGCACAGGTCTGAGCTTATCATCAATAGCACGTGTCACTAACTTGCCGGTAGTGTCAATCTTATCAGCTTCTGAATCCATGCATTCAGTGATGACTGACTCAGCATCCGATGCTATACCCAAATAATCAATACCATCACTTAATTGTACCCAGTGTGTCTTCACCCTGTCTTCATACACCAGTTCATGCTTTGCCTTTTCTTCAATGTACTCCTTAACCTTATCCAAGCGTTGGAGTAGTATGTCTCTGAATGTGTCAACATCAAGTTCCGTGTGATCAGCAAAACACTTCATCGTCATCTGACTCTCGTAGTCATATATCAAAGTAGATTTATAGTTTATGAACCTCTGCAGTTGTTTGCTGAGCACACAGAGGGCAGCTAAGGATCCAGCATTGGAAGATTCTTCTTGATCCAGTTGTTGTCGTAATTCATCCAAATTAAGAATCACAACATCTGTGAAAGTTTGAACATCTTGACCGAAGAGAGTTGTAAATGCACGTTCGAACCCCATTTTGAATCCATTACCCTCTAACAGTACAGAGAGATGTGAATGAAGCAGTCGAAAGCATTCAATGTGGCATTCCCTTGCATAGTCAAGTAATTTGCTGGACTGATGAATCACATTCTCTTGAGAATCGAACACAAATATACCACTGACTCATTATCAGGTACGAGTCCATTCATTTGTAGAGAAAGATTAGAAGTCAGCGGTACATCAACCATGTCATATAATTTGAGAATTTCGGGTATCACTGAATCAGGAGAAGTTGTCATGATGAAGCAGGTGGGTTATAGTTTGCACTAGTTGTTAAGTTGTGACAAGTCAAGTTACGATATATCCAATTGAGATTAGTCAAATCGTAAGGATTAACTCACAACGTCAGACCACAATTAGATCAATTGAAACGACTAAGGTTACAATAATTCACGAATTGCAAAATGGTTACCCAATCACATGGATCTCATCACTTAGTAATCTGCCAAATAATTTGAGAAAGTCGCAACAATATGCACAAATCGCAGTAGGAGTTAAGCGCAAAGTGAGCAAATCGCAGTGGAAGGTAACCACAAGGTAGGTAACCACAGAGAAAGGTAATCACAATTTGAATTAACCGCAGGGAGCAACTAACTGAAAGTACACAAACCACAAGATGGGTTACACGCAGGTCACTCACCACAGCAGGTAGCAAACCGCAGAAACTAAAACGCAAACGACTAAACCGCGGAAGCTAAACGCAGTCAGCTAACCACAGATACCAACCGCAGACCACCTAACCGCAGGAGCTAATCGCAGTTGACAATAGTCCAAAACTGTCACTTTCCTTGCGATTTGTTTGTATTCCCAAAATAGTACTCGCAGACAAACTAACCACAGGAGCTAGTAGCAAACCGCAACCAAGCAATAAAACAGTAGAGGTAACCGCAGTTAAGAAAAACGACCCAAACTCAATCCAATCTTCAGAAATACATATGATATGGCAAAACCAACTGAGAAATAATGTAACACTGACACTGATGATCATAAAAGTACACCTCTAACATGTCAACTAACACTAGATAAATCAAACCAAGATCTATGCAAGAAAAACTCTTTTAATACACAAACCAACACAAAAACCACACCCAATATGATTCACCAAGGCCCTAAGATGAAACCTTGGCTCTTGATACCAATTGTAGGATAATAATCAAGTCACAAACATGAAGCACAAGTGGTTGTGTTGGCGTATGAATAGAAGTAGAAGAGAAAGAAAGAAAAATGAGAACCTCAGGAGGATGAGAGAAAAACTAGAAAGGTTAGATTAAGTGAATGAAGGTCCAACCCTCTCCACATGTGGAGAGGGGTATTTATACCAAGCTACAAAGAAACATAAAAATGCCCACACCCGGGCTGTGGATCAGGCATACAGTGGGTAAAGACCCGTCCTTCTTCCACGATGTTACTTATACTAAACTAATATCTAACTAACTAATAAACTAACTACGAGCTAACTTAAATGCTATTACATCAATTAGATGACCGAGTCTTCTATAGGAATATTTGTATTCCTAACACTAGTCAATGGCTAGAGCGTCTACCCGCAGGATCCATCACCTCTTGGGATGATCTCACAACTCGTTTTCTAGCTCAGTTTTTCCCACTGGGAAGAACTACCAAGCTTAGGAAGGACATCTTGATGTTTGAACAACGTCAAGGCGAAACCCTCTACGAGGCATGGAATCGATTCAAGGACTTACTCCAAAAAGTCCCTCACCATGGCATAGACCTTTGGCTCAAAGTCCAAATCTTCTATGACCATATCAATCTCCCCACAAGGCAAACCATTGACCAAGCGGCCGGTGGTAAGCTACGTGATCTAAGTGCGGAACAATCATGGGATCTCCTAGAAGATCTTGCTCTTTATGACAACGAAAGTTGGAATGATC
Source organism: Artemisia annua (assembly GCA_014162995.1). Classification (NCBI taxonomy): domain Eukaryota; kingdom Viridiplantae; phylum Streptophyta; class Magnoliopsida; order Asterales; family Asteraceae; genus Artemisia; species Artemisia annua. The sequence goes on from LBNU01034544.1 coordinate 43,965, forward strand.
CCCGTGATTTGAATAAAACGGTCAAGGCAATATCTTTGCCTTCAAACAATTCAAGCACTTCCGACCGTAGGATCATTGAACTTGAAGACCAAGTCAAGTTTCTTATGAAATCCTACGAGGCTCCTAAACCTTCAAGCCAAGTGAACAAAATCACTTCTTCGTGCGAATTATGTAGTGGTCCCCACGATGCTCGTGATTGCATGGAACTCCCCGAACAAGATTTTGCGAACTACGCATCCTCGCGTACCATCGGTAGACAAGTGGTACACTTTGAAACCCGAGCCAAACCCTTATGGTGACTCCTACAACCCCTCATGGAGAAATCACCTGAACCTTAGGTGGAAGCAAAACCAAAACACGCCCCAAACCAATTCTTCCAATCCACCTAATTGTTTTCAACCCAACGGTCTCTCCTCAAACCGTACCTTCAACAACAATCCTTCCAACAATTATGGTAGTACCAATCATTTCGAAGGATTGATGTCCAATTTTATGGCATCTCAAGAAGCTCGCCTAGCAAAGTTTGAAGCCGATTTCAAACAAAAGCAAAGCGAGGTGACCAATAAAATTGACACTTTGTTGAAAGTTCTCAATGACCGAGATATAGGAGCACTCCCTAGCAACACGGTCAAGAGCCCGAAACTAAACGTCAACGCCATTTCGTCGGTTTCGTCTCCTAGTTCTTGTCCACAATATTATTCGGTCAATTCCATGAGCACGTGTTTCAAACAAACCCAAATCCCTCAAAAAGACCACGAGAATAAGGTATCCAACACTAAATTGGTCAACAACATAGTTGAAACACCACCCATTCAAAACATAGACGAAGAATTCGAGGAACTCCGCCTCGAACGTCTGGTTATTGATGTTTTAGCACGAGCTCCGTACTATAA
>LBNU01034544.1:54291-69756 GCA_014162995.1 Artemisia annua
ATATATATATATATATATATATATTTATATTATATCTTACAAACTATATATAAACATAGGTACGTTCATTTCACAAATCTTCTTTAGTAATTATTTAAAGTGACGACACACGGCGTTCCTTTTTTTTTTATTTTTATTTTTATTTTTTATTTTTTTATTTTTTTTTGGAAACGGCAATGATATTAAAAGCCATGACGGCGAAAAGAAGAAAGATACAACATAAGGCTCCGAGTTAGAGCGACAAAAAAAACAAGATAAAAAAACAACTAAAAAGAAAACACCAAAAGAAAGCCTATAAAAGCTAAGGAGGCCTCATTTCCGTAGGAGAATGTATCCACCGATTCCAAGTAACCCGATACTTAGAAGCCCTGTTTGATATCCACAATAAAGAAATTCTTTGAACCACTGGAAAAATATCTTCATTACAACAAGCAATCCTCTCATCTGATGATGTCGCGTGACTAATTTTGGTTCTCCAATTCCATATATGCCAAATGGTTGTTAAACTAACTCCATGAAATGCTCTATTAACGCATTTGTCTTCTAAGGAACTCAAAGGATCCCATGAGAATGTTAGACAACGAGGGATTAAATACCGCGGGGCGNATTTTAACCCAAAGGCTCTTTACTTTGGGGCACGAGGGGATGAAACACTCTGTTAACCCATTTGTCTTTAAGGAACTCAAAGAATCCCATGAAACGCTCTATTGACATGGCGTTGCTAATAAGTGATGATGTGTCGTGCCTTTAGGTGTCACGTACTGCTATAAGTGAAAAGTGTGACTTAGAGACGGAGATGATTGGACGACGCTTTTGCGACGACAAAACCCACTTTTATTTCCAAACCGTTGAGATGAAGATATCTTGATGATAACAAATTTGTTTATAGGCTTCATGCATATTTTATGTCCAAAAGTCCAAAACCCAAGTATTTATGGGACAAACTACTCGTAGTAATTTTCCACTAGGAATTCAAGTGCCACTTGGTTTGTAACTAGATTAGAAGAACTTCGTTGGTTTTGAGAGCAAGCTATTACCCATGGGTTCAAAGGGTGCTTGATGTGATTGGTGTTGAGTGCAAAACCCATCGATGTTGTTGTCTTATTTTAAAGGATGACAAGCTATTGTAGGTATGTACTGGTGTAAAAGCTAAAATATATATGTAACTCAATACAACAAATTAAAATAGAAACGTCTTTTATAGACAAACATACTAGGGAATATGTTGTGGAATCTAACATATTCAATGCACCATTATTGACTATACAAAGGCTCGTGATACTTCTGACATAGTAGTACAATAATTAATACTATTATTAAAAATAGATGCGCACTTTTGACTGAACTTTATCACATGGTGCCTGAGCTTTATCACATGCGAGCCCTTCTAGCGTGAGGAAAATTGTTTACGGGACGATTCAATTTTGATGATTGCAAGCGATAATCATCCCACTATACAAGTACTTACGGTGGTAGGAAATCGACATTGATGAAGAATCACAAAATCGTGCATCCACTTCATAACACAATATCCGGACTCCCAGCCACTTTCTCGTTGATTGCGTTATATTGAGAAACATGTATATTCTTTTAACAATTGCATTATATAAACATATGTGATTATACAATCAGGTTAAGCTATTCTAGAATTGGACTTGGAAAGTTTTATGACTGTTCTATTCTATATTTAGGTTGCTTTAAAGTTCAAGAATTACCCACTTATTACCACCAACTAAACATTTAACACTACCAAATTAGCAAGTTACAAGACTTAATGTTGAGATCCTCAAGTATATGGGTTTCCTGTACAAAGTTCATTATCATATGTTTCGGGTGTCACATTTCACACATCTTTTTTTTAATGAGATGTTACAAGGTGAAATGGCTCTAGATAGATGTAAGAAGGTGTGTTTATAATATTCACGTTGAAATAACAATAATCAAAATCAACACAAACAAACAGAATGACTAACCTCCTATTTTTATGAAGGTAGTATAGTCCACTGGCGGTGTTAACACAACATCTTAGCTTAGAGATCATTATCGGTTGATAGATCACTTTCAGAAGCTTTCATTTTGAAGAGAAGATTTATAGGGTAGTGTTAAATGAGTTGTTTCTTAAGAAGACGGAGAGCTGAGTAGTTGATTGCGTTAAAGACAAAATCGATTAAATATTGATCCTGTTGTATGTTTGTATTATGAGAAGTAAATTTGTTACACTTAACATAGTACCATACAATTTAAATTGAATTTGAGAGTAGGGATATCTTCTGAAGCTATACACCTATGGACACAACAACTTTTATTGTGAGATGTACAAAAGGGTGAAAGAAACTTTTATTGTGAGATGCACTAAAAGCATGATTAATGCTACCCCTCAACCACCATATGAAAAAGCTTCTAGTATGTATTAACACAATCTGCAAAAGCTTATTACATGAATTGACAAAGCCTTGAACTTATTGTGGTTGTCAAATGTACGTTAAGTCATGCAATATTAAATTGGGGTAGATGGCTTCATATTATATATAAATTATGCTAGGAAAATTCTATGCGTTCCCTAACCATTTTCACTCTAGTTCACAGAAAATAGAAAAAAAAACATATTGATTCCAGAGTTTGAAAAACATCGAAATTACAAGTATGTCATCCCATGTAATTCCTGCTTTAATTAATAATGAGTTGCTATTTCTGCGTAAAGATCATCAAGCATGACACTTTTTTTTCGAAGAAAATAATCGACAATCAGCCGCTAAACGTTAGGAAAAGTGATCATTTATTTCGTCTTTAAGAGACATTAATATTTATGGGATAAACTAGTAATTTTGCACCAGGAATTGAAGTGCCACTTGGTTTGTAACAACATTAGAAGAACTTTGTTGTTGAGAGCAAGCTATTACCCATGGGTTCAAAGGGTGTTTGATGTGATTGCTGTTGATTGCAAGACCCATCGATGTTGTTGTCTTATTTTAAAGGATGACAAGCTAGCTATTGTAGGTACTTATTTAAAGGATGACAAGCAAGACCCATCAATATTGTTGTCTTATAGTCTGTAGTATGTACTGTATTATATGTAGCTCTCCTGAGCCTTAACCCTACTATATTAAATGTAGCTATTTGAACAATTTATAATTCACAACTACCACAAAGGTACTTGTTATCCTTTCTTATTAACTCACCAGGCCAATATACTAATCTTCTCCACCAAACATATTACCAAAAAATACACATGCATACTCTTCCTACAACCTAAACTCCCTGATCATTGCTATCATCTAAGGTTTGTTTGTTGTAGATCTTGTGACTATGAACTCATTAATTTGCTTTCTGTGTTGCAGATTGAGCTTATTTTGCTTTCTATGATGTAGTACTTGTGCTTTGAGCTTATATTTGCTTTTTATGTTGCACATTTTGTGATTTTGCTTCCCTGAAAATGTTTTGTAGTTTCGTATTTGTATGTTTTAATATTTGAGTATCTTTGACTTTCCTTGTTTGATTTATAGTTTTGTGTCCCTTGATTTCTAGACTTCTTCGAGCTATAAAGTTCCATTTTTTTATTTCTTTTTTCAGCAGCCTCCATTTTACTTTGTATGCTTGTGCTTGATTTGTGTTTTTAGTTTTGTTAAATCTTGTGTCATTAAGTAAATATCTATACCTTTCTTTATTTTTTATTGCATAGTCCAGATAATTAACTTTTTCATAGATAAAGAACTTTGATAAGGGTTTTAATAATCACAACTTGTGTTAGACTAAAGACATTATGCATTGTTGGTCCATGTAAATTTAGCAAATCTTGATAAACATAAATTAGAACTTCATTAAAAATAATGAATAAAAAGGTTACAAGATTACTCATACCAACTAGACTACATGATAACATCTTCAGCTTCTTTACGAGGATAATTTCGGTATATTATTCCCGTTAGAATGACAATAAACTCTCATTGATCCAAGCTAAGCTTGAGATTCAATGAGAGGATCATCCTATCAACTAATACTAACTAAAACTAAGTATTATTGTGTTTGTTTAGGATGGATAACTATCTCTATTACAAACATACATATATATACTCACAAAATACAAAGTACAACATGTGATGGGTGAGTTGTCATCCACTCTTAGTGGTCCCCCTTTCATCTTCCTCTTTTGGAAAAGCACCAACCATCCTTTTGGAATTGTCATAACTGAGATTCCCACTTCTATGGCAATTCTTGTACTTTGCTTTAACTCCCTTTTGTACTTGTTGTCATAATGCCTCAGGGAGCATGAGACACCCTCAGGGAGCATGAGACACCCTCAGGGAGCATGAGACACCCTCAGGGAGCATGAGGCATCCTCAGGAGCATGTTTGTTCAGAGATAGCTTCAGGGAGTCAGTGAGTTATTGTCATCACTCACTGACTCCATTACCTTCTTCTTTGGTTCAGGGATCATTCATTGAGTACCGCCTCACTGAATGATTGAGTCTTTTTTCTTAGACTCGGTCTAAACATCCTAAAGGTAACTCACTGAGTGACTGTTCACTCAGTGACTTGTTAATGTTTAAGGTTAACTTACTATTTTATTCAGTAAGTTAGGCTATTTTATTTTCAAATCTTGTCGGGGCCAATTGGGTCAAATTTTGGACCCAACAGTCTCCCCCTATTTGAACATACAAATAGCCTAGGTGGATCAGGTAGTAAATGATGGATTGAGGGTTCAGTTGGTGGGTTCAGGGAAGGTTCGCTGACCAGGTTCATAGGTTCAGTGACCTGGGTTCAGGGAACAGGGGTTCAGCGGATAGGGTTCAGTTCTGGGGTTCAGTGAGAGAAGAGTTCAGTGAGTAAGGTTCAAAGGTTCAGTGACATGTTTCACTGAAGGGGGGGGGGGGTTCAGGGACAAGGGGTTTAGTTCCTGAGGTTCAAGGGTTCATATGTTTTGAGAGAATCCTGGTTCAATTTTGATGCATCAGTGACCTCTCACTTTCTCAGTATACAAAGTTGCACTTCTCAGTAAATAATGTTACAACATATTCAGTGACCAACAATTATAATCACATGAGTATACATTTTGAGTTTCAACAATTATCAACCCCTGATGCCAAGACATATTATGGGCCTACCGCGCTTCCGCTACGCTCTTCTAATAGACACCATTAGGCTTAGCCTGATTGTTACGACTCCCTGAAGATCCTTCTTCGACCCGGAATGAACTCAGCTCAAAAACCATACAAACACCCCCTGATACATATCAGTCGAAAGACCCATATCATTACTCCCTGAATCCAATACTCCCTGATTATCACTATCGTGTTCTTGTGATCACTGATATTATTAGTGACACATATCAGGAGCATCCCAATTCTTTTCACTACCTGATGCCTCCTACATCCCAACACCCTCTTGATGTTGCAACTTCTCATCCTAGAGTTTTGTCAATCTACAGGACCATATAAGAGTTACCAACTCATTCAGGCTACGCCTGAAAACACTACCCTCTGATTTTCTTCATTCCCTGACACAACATTCCCTGATTGTTGACATAAATAACGTGAAATACTCCCTAACTAACCATTTACACACATCAGCTATCCTCTGATGTGTACCACCTGCCTGATCCAGTTTCCACCCGATCAAGATTAGCCTGAAGGACTTCTCACCCTGGTCTTCACACCACTCCCTGATAGCTAGTTAACAGCTACCCCACCCTCATCACTCTCTAATGCTCAAACACACCCTGGCATACTCTTCTTGCCTGATCGTTGTGACAACCTGATCCCTCAGGTTTTGTTTTCAGCTTTCTAAGCCCACCCTTCTTTAACGAAAGTCGTGAAACCTTCTAACCTTCATATCACTCCTGGCTCAATGCTAAATAAGCTTAACACCAACACACACTGATATCACCCCATCACTCATCAGTGTCTCAAACCACACAAGATACAACACACTAAAATATTTCAGTCCTTATCAAACCACACAAGATACTCCCTGATTCTTACTACTTCGTGATTCGCACTATCTCATCTGTCTTTCAGTCAACGAGCCTAAAAAAAGATAACAAACCCACGCCTTTATATCTGAAACTCATAAACCAGTATCCGCCCTAATTTTAGAGCTTTGTATACCGGATCTATTGTCGGAGTTTGTTGACATTGATTTCTGGGTTTTCTGGTTTTAGAACAAGAGTTTGATTTTTTTCGATGTTAGTATTGTTGACGACAGGGAATTTTTTGTGTGAGAGGATTTTTGTGATAGATCTGGATTGTGGTTTTCTTTTTGATGATGGATTTGGTTTTTGATCAAGTATGTTCGGTCTTTACTGGGGTTTGTTGTAGCAGATATGGGTTTTTGTAAAGTGGTGGATTTTGGTTTCTTTTGATGTGTGTGAATCTGTTTTGGGTTTGACCGGATATGTTTTTGTCGGTTTGGGTTTGTGTGATGAGGATAAGATAAGGTTTGTGTGGTGTGGGTGTGGGGTTGGTATATATTGTCACTCATAAATAAGTGTATCTCTCCCCCTCAAAAATTGCTACAACAGTAGCAGTTTTTGAAGATCTCACATTTTTTTTGCTTTGAATGTTATCACGAGTCATGAATGGATCTGGATCATAAGAATAATCCATTGGCTCTTATACCACTTGTTGGTCCATGTAAATTGAGCAAATCTTGATAAACATAAATTAGAACTTCGTTAAAAATAATGAATAAAAAGGTTACAAGATTACTCATACCAACTAGACTACATGATAACATCTTCAGCTTCTTTACGGGGATAATTTCGGTATATTATCCCCGTTAGAATGACAATAAACTCTCATTGATCCAAGCTAAGCTTGAGATTCAATGAGAGGATCATCCTATCAACTAATACTAACTAAAACTAAGTATTATTGTGTTTGTTTAGGATGGATAACTATCTCTATTACAAACATACATATATATACTCACAAAATACAAAGTACAACATGTGATGGGTGAGTTGTCATTCACTCTTAGTGGTCCCCCTTCATCTTCCTCTTTTGGAAAAGCACCAACCATCCTTTTGGAATTGTCATAACTGAGATTCCCACTTCTATGGCAATTCTTGTACTTTGCTTTGACTCCCTTTTGTACTTGTTGTCATAATGCCTCAGGGAGCATGAGACACCCTCAGGGAGCATGACACATCCTCAGGGAGCATGAGACACCCTCAGGGAGCATGAGGCATCCTCAGGAGCATGTTTGTTCAGAGATAGCTTCAGGGAGTCAGTGAGTTATTGTCATCACTCACTGACTTCATTACCTTCTTCTTTGGTTCAGGGATCATTCATTGAGTACCGCCTCACTGAATGATTGAGTCTTTTTTCTTAGACTCGGTCTGAACATCCTAAAGGTAACTCACTGAGTGACTGTTCACTCAGTGACTTGTTAATGTTTAAGGTTAACTTACTATTTTATTCAGTAAGTTAGGCTATTTTATTTTCAAATCTTGTCGGGGCCAATTGGGTCAAATTTTGGACCCAACATGCATTAAATAATTGCAAAGTACGCAAGAGCTGTTCTTGTTTCATTATGCATTAAATTTTGTGTTTATCTCAGTTCAACTTTGGTGCATTTTGGTTTTCACAGCAAAGTACGTACCATTTAATTTTGATACTTTTCGTTTACAACTGAGTTTTAACTAGATTTCCAATATTATGGATGATTTAAGCTGAAATTGTTATATTGCTTGTGCATTTTGTTTGCTAAATTAAGAATTTTGATGTTTACGGTTGTTGTACATGAGGTTTCAGTTGCATGTTTGGTAGCGTTAGTTGTTGTTTGAGTATGGCAACAAATATTATTTTTAGTGCCGGGCTTTTTTTTAAATGGAAGTTAATGTGATGTTAACTTAACAAGTTCAGGTACATTTTTACACTAATCACGACGAAAAGAGTTTCATGCTTGAAAGACCTTCTGAAAAAATTTGGAGAGTTGAAAAGCTAAGTCCTTTACATGTTGTCTATGAGTTTAATTATATTCTTATGGATTCTTTGATCATAAATGAAGGTAAAGAAACTGTCACTATGATTAACGACATGTGTGCAATTGGAGTTCACTTATCCTCTCATATGGTTAGTATACTAATCAAATTCCTTGGAAAGTAAACAAAACAAAAGAAGCATTGTCTTTGTTTTCTTTGTCATAAGAAGGAACTCGTTGTAAATGGTCATATATACCATTTATTGTTGAATGCATTATGTAAGTGAGGTCATAGGAATAAAATTCCATGCTTAATAGCTAAACTGGCTCATGAACAAATACCGGTAGCTGAGTATTTGTAAAATAAGGCTTTCAATGTTTCATGAGATAGTATGAACGAGCATTAAGATGTTGAGATCTTAGATTTTTTTTGCTAGAGAAGGGTTTGTTACATGCACAAACATAATAAGGCTTCATTGTCGAAACAGCCGATTGGAAATCGTGAATGGAATTTTTCTCTCTTTGGCGACGAAAGGTTCCAATGTTAACATAGATGCAGCTAAGGTAATCTTGAACGCCTATGTCTGATCGCAGAGGTACATCAACGCTCGTACATTCTTTTAAACGGTCACCAACAACCTTTCCGGGTCTATAAAGGTTGATACATCCTTTTATACATGTATGAGCATAGGTCTGCTAAAAGATGATAATGTTGCAGAAGCCATAAAAAAGATTGACAGTATGGAAGAGAAAAACATAGAAACGGAAGATTACGCGTACTACGCGTTGTTCAATTGGTTATGCAATAACTCTCACTACAAAGAAGCAGAAGATCTGTTTTTTATAATGAAGAAACCTCCAGTTATGCCTAATATTGAAACATATAATGGGTTTTTCTACGGGTAACTCAAACCGATAAGTGTAAAAAAAATCCCATAAACTTGTCAAAGAGATGCTAGACCTATGTATTCCTATTATTTACACGTTGTAGTTAATAAGAATACTTAGCTCTACCATCTGTTTGACAAGTTTGTCGGCTTTTTTACACTCGTCGGTTTTTAGATACCCGTAGAAAAGCCCATTATATTTTCAATATCAGGCACAACCTGATGTTTCTTCATTCTAAAAAGCAGATCTTCCGCTTCTTTGTTATGAGAATTATTGCACAACCAATTGAACAAAGCGTAGTATGCTTAGTCTTCCGGTTCTATCTTTTTCTCTTCCATACTGTCAATTTGTCTAAGGGCTTCTGCAACATTATCATCCTTTAGCATACCTATGATCATACATGTATAAAAGGATGAATCGACCATTATAGACTCAGAAAGGTTGGTGGTGACCATTTGAAAGATGTAAAGGCTTCGGTGTATCTCTGCGAATGGACATAGGCGTTCAAGATTACCTTAGCTGCAACTATGTTAACATTGGAACCTTTCGTTGGCAAAGAGTGAAAAAGTCCATTCGCAATTTCCAAACAGTTGTTTTGACAGTGAAGCCTTATGATGTTTGTGTATGTAACAAACCCTTCTCTAGCCATATGGTCTAAGATCTTGACAGCTTGATTCTGATTCCTACCATCCCATGAAACATTGAAAGCCTCATTGTACAAATACACGGCTACCGGTATTTGTTCATGAGCCATTTTAGCTACTAACCATGGGATTTTATTCTTATGACCTGACGCATGTAATGAAATTCAACAATAAATGGTATATATGACCATTTCTTATGACAAAAAGAAAAAAAAAATAACGACAATGCTTTTTTTGTTTTGTTTAACTTTCCCCAGGTATTTGATTACTATACTAACCATATCGGAGGATACGGGAACTCCAATTGCAAATATGTTAAATATAGTGACAGTTTCTTTACCTTCATTCATATTCAAAGCATCCGTAAGAAGATAATTAAACTCATAAAGATAATTGTGCATTTGCAGAAATGTGATTATGTGAGACAAGATCGCAAGAACATGCTATTGCTTATGAATTGATCCTGGCTTTTAATCTTTCTGATCAAAGGTAAATACTCCATTTCTAATAGCCATTTAATTGATTTTTTTTATTTGTGCTTGAATTGGACTGAAACAAAATTATAATGTACATGTCAAATTTGTTAATTTCTAATGAGGCTATGAAATTTTTAATTAGATTTGTTTCTCATGAGGTTATGGAGATTATTTGTTGATTATGGTTACTTGCTATTTTTTTTTTATTATTATTTTTTTTAATTATTGTTATTGTTATTGTTATGGTACATATTGCAGATGCGGCATGTATATAGCCTTTATGACCTATAATATATGTGTAGCGAGTTGTTGCAACGGTCAATCTAGAGATTAGTGCATAAATGGATTATGAAATCTTTTGAGACAAAATATGATTAAAACGTTGTTTTGATGTTGGTCGCTAAAACTATCAAGGTCAGTTATTCAAGTGGTCAATCTTTACCTCCTAATATTTGGTGTCTTTTATACTACCAGCTTGAAATTATCAAGGTCAAATATTCTTATGGTTAATGAGGTTATTTCATATCAATGCACTAAGAGATAAAAAGGTGTGTCACATGATATTTATATATCAATGATCGATATGAGAGAGGTTATGTCAAAATTAACAAGCTTTGTTCGGGTAATATTTTGATTTCATTTAATGTGATGTTCACGGGTCTATAAACTAGACTGTGGTTGTACATTACATTATTCTCTTGAATTTCTAACAAATTATACCAGCAAATGTTTAAATTTCTGCAGAAATGGATAACCATTTTGTTGCTACATGATATACTACGCTTGTGGAAACATTCTTGAAAATGGTTGGTAAATAACGTCTTTATATTTTTCCATATGTGTTATTCGGTACAGTGGTGTATCAGTTCATAAAATTCGAGACCAAGAAAATTCATCTAAATAAGGTTGTTACTGTTATTAAAGCCGCTATACAAGAGTCAATGAAATAAAAATTGTCCTGAATTACAACTGTTTTTTGGGGTAAAATCCTGAATTTCAACTGTTAAGTGGCTTGTGCAATGGAAGTGTAAGTTGCGCACATCGAATTATATTTACCTCAAAAGAGATAATTTAATCGCTTTAGCAAGTATACTCTTTCTGATATTCAATATTATGCTGTTAAGAATGTGGTATCCAATGTGCATCAATTGCTGCCATGAGACGGAAGTTTTATAAATTCAAAGTATCAGTAATTTATGATTGGCATTTCTTGATATTTATGTAAACTTTAAATATTTGTTCAGGAACATGTGATGTCGGTATCAAACAATTTTCTTCATGGTAGATTGAAGGGAGTAACTCCCATGACTTATGGATTATCATGTCTACATAAAATGTGGTTGACGAAAAAACTGTCAAAGGAGGGACAAAAGAACCATTTTACAATAAAAAGAAATTTTTCTCCATATATTCTAAATCCCGTTGGTTCAAATGTTAATTTTTTGCTCAATAACTGTAGATTAAAAGTTATTAATTGCCTTTATCAAAAAAAAAAAAAAAGTTATTAATTGCCAAGTTGATTTCTTAAGAATAATGTTAACGCCCAACTGGTCACTTGGAACATGATAATGATGTTTTACAATACAAATTATGTTTTTTACATTTTGTTACTCTCAAAAGCCTTTATTTTATTTTATTTTATTTTTTATTTTTTTATTTTTATTTTTATTTTTATTTTATTTTATTTTTCTGGTAAAGGGGAATTCCCAACGATAAATGATCTTAAAAAATGTTGCAGTACCTTAAATGCAAAATAATTTCAAAAAGCCAAGAAAACAAGAATACAACTTTAAATAGATACACGATGAAATTGCATCATTTCATGCCATGCCTTGGTATTTTCCAATGTTATCCACGCAATGCTTAACACTAAAAAAATATAACATGCATGTTGTTCATTTGGCAAGGACGCAAAACCTGGAAAGTCTGCAAAACCTAAGGGCTTTTGTTTGTAGGTGGTTTAAAATTTGGATTTGAATTTGGATTTGATGTAGAATACCTTAATAAGTTGTAGGTGGTTCACGAAGAAAGCATATTCCAAGCATAATCTGCGTATCTTTTAAATACGGCGTATAATCAGAGTTTCATATGCCGTATACCTTAATAAGTGGACTTAGATTTTGACTGCAAAGCTTCAAATACGGCGTATTGCGAGAGTTTAATACGCCGCATGTCTTTATATTCACAGATACTTAGTGAATTCTTCCAGATACCAATACGGCGTATGGCCACGTATGCTCTTTGCAGGTTACATCCGTGTCTTTTCTAATATTGCTCCAAAAACACTGAAAATAATAAACTTAAACAATTAAGTATCAATTTAGTTATAAACATATAATAAATTAGCAATAATAGCGGGATAAATGATATATAAACATAACATACATTTGATGTTATCAAATATCCCCCGCTTAACTTCTACTTGTTCTCAATAGACTATTAAATAATTATAAAAACATCGTAAACCTAGCTTTAGGAATTAAGCATCTAAGTAATTAACTCAACCAATAGTGCATAACCATTACAGCTCACGAATAGGAAATGAAATTGCTCATCTCTCGTAACTAATCTAGAATGTTTAATTAATGGTACACTCAATTGCACAGTGGTGGCGAATACTCTATAATAAGCTTGACAAGGATACACATCTCTACCACTAGAGTATAGGACAATAACCAATTTCAAAGGCAAAATGGGTTAAAATGTGAAGGCTTAAGGCTTCGTCATTTCTTTTAATCTCGAAAAGTCGACAAAATCATAAATACACGACGAAATCCATGACCGCGATACTTATGATTGCTCACTTCTTAACTCGAATAAGCTAAAGACTAGGACTAAATAATCTTCACCAATAACGTTACACCAAAAAGGGTGATAAAACTATAAATGCTCATCGAATTCCATGAATGAGACACCCATGATTGCTCAATTCGCTAATTCGAGTAAGCTAAAAGTTAGGATGAAGAATGAATAAGGTTAGGATAAGGCATGAGAAACATATATAATTGGTTTAAACTAAAAATAAACAAAACAAATTGATTAACTCCGACACAACCAATTGCTACTAGCTACTACCTGACCACAAACCCGAAAGAGACATTTATCATTGGCTAACTCACGCTTTAACACGAAAAACACACGCTTACGTGATATACGAATTAGACTCAAGTATACTTCAATCAACATCATCGATATAATATACTAAGTTGGCTATCCTGAATAACCGATTCCCATAGGATCCTGAAATATACAATACAATAGTGGCAAAATTATAGCCACTTGTATACTAAAATTAAGTGGTTTATATTACGTACCACTTAAACTACTAATTCACAATTTTTATTTTTATTATTTTTTTTATTTTTTTTAACATAAACTGAAAAATAAACTAATGGTGCATTAATTTACCATTTCACAAACAATATCCCATCTATGATACTCATAAAGCATAGGAATTCAAACGAAATACAAACTAGAGAAAGTAGTACAAGAATATTACACAATACGCATACTTTCACATTCCCATTGCATCGTGCAATTTTCCCAACTAATGTCTAGAAAAAATGTTACCGTAGATACATTGCATTTGATATGGGAATATATTCTTGCAAGTAGACAAGTTGTGCACATGGGCCAACTTGGTTTGATGAGGTCATGGCTTATGTCTTAGTGCCAAAATTGTGCCTATAAAAGGCAGTGGTTCTTTCTTCATTGGCATCCCATTCACGAATACAAAACACATAGTGTCTTTGTATATTTCTTTTAGATCTCCTGGTATTGTGTAATATTAGAGAGTTTGTGAGGTATCTCCAAGAGAGAAGGTGTAACTCCTAATTTCTACATAGTGAAACGTATCTTTCCTTGCCCGTGGTTTTTACCCTATTGGGGTTTTCCACGTTATATCCATGTGTCATCTTTTATTACATTTCATATTTTAGTTGTGGGTTTGCTTCAGTCCGGTGTCACTTTTCTCAACAAGTGGTATCAAGAGCTAAGGTTGGGTGTGTGTATAATTATTTATCGTATGCTCTGTGGTTGCCACTAATTAGTGGACCCTCCACATCAAAAGATAAATAAAATTATACTCACTCAAAAGGTGTTCGTTACTATTATTAACAAATAATAGTTTTGTCGAAAAGTAGATTGTGATTGTAGCAATGGCGGCAAAATTTGAAATCGAAAAATTCAATGGGAATAATTTCTCGTTGTGGAAATTAAAGATGAAGGCTATCCTTAGAAAGGATAAATGTTTAGCGGCCATTGACGAAAGGCCAGCTGAGGTCACGGATGACAGTAAATGGGACGAGATGGACGGAAATGCTATTGCAAATCTTCATCTGGCATTAGCAGATGGAGTTTTGTCAAGCATAGAGGAGAAGAAAAGTGCAAAGGAGATTTGGGATCATCTTGCTCGATTATACGAGGCAAGATCGCTCCACAATAAAATATTTCTCAAGAGGAAACTTTATGCTCTTCGCATGACGGAATCTACTTCAGTGACAGAGCACGTTAATAACCTGAATACTCTATTTTCTCAGCTCACGTCTTTGAGCTATAAAATAGAGCCACAGGAACGTGCTGAAATTCTACTTCAAAGTTTACCTGACTCATATGACCAACCCATAATCAACTTAACCAGTAATGTTCTTTCGGACTATCTAGTCTTCGATGATGTTGCAGCCGCTATTCTGGAAGAAGAAAATAGGCGTAACAATAGGGAGGACAGACAGGCTAGTTCAAGACAGGTGGAGGCGTTGGTGGTAACGAGAGGGAGGTCAATGGAACCTGGCTCCAGTGGGAGTCACAATCATGGTAAATCTAAAACAGGAAAGAAGAAGAATTTTAAATGCTTCAAGTGTGGCAAGCCGGGTCACATGAGGAAAGATTGTAGGAGTTTAAGCAACTTTAATCCTCAAGGAAATGTCGCTAGCACTTCAGAAGATGGTAACGCTCTGTGTTGTGAAGCAGCGGTTGCAAATGAAGGCAGGACGAGATTTGCAGATGTATGGCTGTTCGATACGGGAGCAACTTTTCATATGACCGCAAGAAGAGAATGGTTTCATCAATATAAACCTATCTCTGGAGGCGGATCTGTGTACAGTTGTAATGATCAAAAACTAAAGATCATTGGAATTGGAATTATCATGGTGAAGGTGCATGATGGTACAGTTCGTACTATTCGGGATGTGTGACACGTGGAGGGCCTGAAAAAGAATTTATTGTCTTTAGGGCAATTTGATGATCTTGGTTGTAAGGTTGAAATAGAAAACAAGATCATGAAACTTATAAAGGCGTGCTTGTACTTATGAAAGGTGAAAAGGTGGCTGCGAACTTATACCAACTGAAGGGAGAGATAGTTGAGGAGGCGGAAGCATCTGTTGCTTCACATGGTCCAAGTCATAGAGTTGCAGTAACATGGCATCAGAAGCTTGGACATATGTCAGAACAAGGAATGAAGATTCTTGTTGAAAGGAAGTTAATTCCTGGCCTCACAAAGGTTTCTTTACCTTTCTGTGAGCATTGTGTTATCAGCAAGCA